>JASGCC010000204.1:496154-535908 GCA_030067915.1 Hydractinia echinata
TTTTGTAGTTAAAGTAACAACTTTTTTTATTTCTTCAAAATTGATTCTCTTTTCAAACTCCTTTAACATTAATTACTTCGATAGCTGGTGAATTGTATTTAATATTTTGGTCAATTACTTTAACTCTGAATTGTAAAAGTTTTTAGCTGAAAAAGACATAAGTGAAGCTCGTGAAGAACGATAGTTCTTATTTAACATAATTTTATATGTCCCTTTCTCTAAAGCATAATCTAGTAAGGATTCAGCATTTTCTGGAATATCATCTTTATCATTATCTTCATCTCTTGTTACAAATCATCTTGAGGGTTTCATTTGTTGTTTGATCTCAGCTAAAAATTTTAGTTTTTGCTAAATATAATAATTGGTAGACCAATTTTCTAAGAACATATTGTAGATGATTCATCAAGAATAAGCATAGTCCAAAGGAGTTTTTCTGTCATTTGATAAATGAGAGTTTCAGGAGTTGTGATATAATACAGGAATAAACTATCTATAATTTTTTTATGCTTTTTGACAAATTTATATGGCAAGCTCTTCCTGCTCGGACAGCGCTGAGTAAACTTTTGTGTAAACTATCTAGTAAACTCGTTTACGTCATGATGTATTTTGATTCTTTTTTATATTCTTGTTTTCAATCATCTACTTTATTCATAATTTTTGTTACAAGAGCATTTGCTAAAAAATCTTTCATTTGATTCAAAACGCGACAAAGTTGAAGTTTTGAATTTATGTGCATAATGTTTTCTACATCTTGATAACTGATCTGAGTTAAGTGTTTAGTAATTTGTCTAATTGAATTTTTTTAGTGTTTAAGATTTGAAATGCTTTTTCTGCACATTTCTTAAAATTTGAAGGGTATCATTTGAATCAACCTTCATCCTTGCTGCTTAATTTTTGTTAACACGGGCTAATTTCTGCTTATATATCTTCATATTTTTATTGGGACTTAATAAAGGATCATAATCTAGTCTTGGATACTTATAAACGGGGATTTAAATCAAAAAATAATTCTAAAAGTTCTTTATTTTTTTGAAAATAGAGATTATTTCAAGAACTGTTTTGTATTGTTTATTTTGTTTAAGATTTTTTAAGGTTTTTAAAGCCCAAGTTTGTTTCTGGTCAATAATTGGTAAGTTGCTTCTTGGAGAATTATAATTTGTGCCATAAGCATCAATTTCGTTGATAAATCTTTGTAATGGTTTATAAAATTCACTTTTTTTCATTTTGTTATCATTTAAAATAAATAATGCAAAGGGGGCAATTTCTCCTAGTCTATTTTTTAAAACATCTAGAGCTGCCTTTTTTTGTGACATAACTATAGCGCTTTTATCACGATATAGAACATTAGCGATGATGTTAGCAATCACTTGAGATTTACCAGTTCCAGGAGGACCTCAAATAATAGTATTTTGTATTAAGGAAGAAGCAAGAGCTTTATCTTGAGAAAAATTAGAAGGTTGGATTCGTAAAAGTTCTTTAGATCTATTTTGCATAAAGTTCATAAGCTTGTCTATGTATGTTTTCTTGTTGGGCTCTACTTCCAAAATTTCATCTACTTCATCATTATCAATTATTGATAGCATCGTCTTGCGAAGATGTCCACCTGCAGGTTGAAATACCCTAGTACAACTCCAGGGTGAAAATGAATTTTCTGATTTGTTATTTCCCTACGCTCTTTATTTTTAAAGCTTTCAATTAACTCTTGTTTATTGATTGTTTCACTAAGTTGAGAAGCAATTTTGTTTAAGCATTTTTCTGTATCTGATCCTTTGTTTCAATGTTTTCGCTTATCTCATAACCTTGTTTATTAAGCAAAAAAACTAACTTTTCGTTAATGATTCAATCATCAATACTTTTGATTTCAATAGTTGCGCCATCCACTTTAGTAATTTCTACTGCTTTAAGCAAAAAAGGAGCATAAATTTCTCGATCTTTAGTTCTAATGCTTATAAAGCAAGTGGCTATGTATAATGGTCATATATTGCTAATCGTGTTAGCATCAATTACTTTTCTTTTAAATTGGTTTCATCTTGTATGAGCCTTTTGTTTTTTAGTTTCAATTTTTTCAAAAAGTTTTCTTACAGTTTTATCAAAAGTCTGAGGGTCATTTAAACCTGCTTTTTCAACTTTAAAAAGCTTTTCCTTGCACTTTTGAAAGGCTTGCACTACTTCATTCATATCTTGAGGTGCATTTAACACCTGAAGTAGATACTGCCAAATCTTGCTCTTTAAGTTTGATAGTAAATTGTTTTTGAAAAAGCATGCGCTCAGCTTCTTTAAGACCAAATTTACTAAAAACATCATAAATTCATCTAGTGGTGGTTATTTTTGTGTAAATTGCTGGGTCCTTACCTTTGATATCTAAAAGGTTATTTAATAATTTGTTGTACTTGATTTGGTGCTCTTTTGTTACATTTGTATTTTCTTTTAAATCCATATATTTCCTCTTTTTACCTTTTATTAGGATAGCAAAATTATTACAAAAAATAAGGTTAATCAAGTTAATATCCTTTTAATTTGAATAGTTTCATAATTCTATTTTTTCTTGATTTCCAGACACTAATTATGCAGTTAGGCTTTTTTTATGCAAGAATGATTTTTAAACAATTAAAAAAGGAGGTAGCACAAATTGAAACTAGGCTGAAAAATAACTTATTTTTTTGTATTGAGTTAATGCATGATCCATATTTAAAATCAAAAATCCCACTTAAATATAAAAAACACCATCTTCTAAAAATGGCGTTTAAATAACTTAGCTTTTGTCTTTGACATTCGAAATTGGAATATGTGGGTTTGCTGCACTACTTAATACTTAAATACACTTTTATTATTTTTGCTACAGTGAGATTATCTTTCCCGCTATGTTTATGTCAAATATAGATTTTAGCACTTATGTATGGATATGGATTATCTAAATCTTTAGGTGATATTTTTTTTGTAGGAACCATCATGAAATCAAAATAAGCATAATAATGTTGAAATTTAAATACACTATAAGGCAAGCCAATTACAGGATGTCCTTTGTAATCATTATTTCATCCTAATTTTTGTCATAAAGATAGTCTTTTGAATTCAACATCATTTTTAATGGCCTCGTAACTACGTGTTGAATGGACTTCACTTGGGAGCGCATCAGAAATAGTGTAAAACACTTTGAAATTCTTTGTCTTCACTATGTTAGATTTTTTATGCTTTGCTGTCCCTTGAAATGTTATTTCATAACCTAACTCTCTATCTAAATAAGGTGTAAATCTTTTGCTAATAGTTTTTACATCAAGATCATAACCTCTTGTAAGTTGCCCTTCAATATTAGGTAAAGCATATGCTTTTACAATATTTTTTCAAGGATATTTTACATTTGATGCCTCTTTTACTTGACTCTCTGCTACATTTTCATAGATTCATTTCATTGCAGTAAAAGGTTTGAATTTAAATTCATTACTTTTTTTACTCTGTTTTTGATCTTTGTTGTATTCTTCTAGTTTTTGTGTTGAGGGTTTTTGGTCTATAAATATATTATTTAGTGCTGGTCTAAAGTCAGCAAATTGTATTTTGATTAATTTAGTTTTTTCAATGTGAAAATTCTTATGGGTGAAAAGGACTTTAAATTCTGCAAATTGTTCAGAAGCACCTTTTACTTTTTTATATGGTTTATGAAGTTGAAATTGAACTTTAAAATTTTGCTTCAAATCACTGTTTAATTTAGGAAAACCATTTTCTCAGATTTTTATTTTGCTAATAAAATCATCTTTTTCTATTCTTACATTGGTGTTTAGAGATTTAAGGTACTCTTCTACTAATGAAATCGTTTTTAAACCTTTAAGTTTTCCTGCAGCAAAATCAGAAGAAGGTATATTCATGATTTGATATAGATTCTCTCCGTTTGTTTGAATTGGAGAAAAGTGTGTCCCTAGTATTGCTCTAAAACCAGCATATTTTATGCTAAATGTTTTGGTTTTATTAAATTTATTAAATGCTTTGGTCTTCTTCAAACTGCTTAGCGCTTTGTTTTTTTCCAAGTAATTTTTTCTAAGAACAATTGTTGCTTCTAATTTTAGTTCATAAACATCTATATTATCAACAGGATCGCCAATTGGAAATAATGGCACTTCCAATAATGTATACTTAGATATTTCAAAAGGATAAGGTATTTGGAACAAGTCTTCATCTTTTACAAAGTTTCTAATGCCCATTTTTCCTTTTATGTCATTAATTGAAATCTCATCATTTGCCTTTCAATTCATTATCTCATTTTCTACTTCGATTATGCTTTTTAAATGAGCATATTGTCAACGGCAAGTTAAAAGGTAACAGTTCAACGGCAAGTTAAAAGGTAACACTTTTTATAAAATTAATAAAGAGGTAGAAATGAAGTTTATAAATAAAACAGCTTTTAGACTAGATGTTATAAGAACTTATTATAAAAGAGGACAGAACCTTACTAAAACACAACTTGCAAGGAAAATGGGAATAAGTAGAAAAAACTTATATCAGCTTTTAAAACAATATAAATTAAGCAGCTCGTTAGATTCTTTTAAAAGAAGTTACTCAAATAATAAAGTTAGAGCAAAAACTAGAAAAAACATTACAAGTGAATTTGGAACACTAATAAAAGGATTAAATAAAAACAGAAATGAAACAATATATGTTCCAACATTTAAAATGGCCTACAACTTTTCCAAATATTCTCTTGAAGTTCTTTAAGAGCTTATTAAAGCATTTTAGGATCAAACAATATATATATGTCAAGTTGTAAGAGAAGTACCGAAAAGAAGATTAGAAAAGGAATAAAATTATCCAAAAACAAACAACAAATTATAAACATGGATCTCATTGATGATTTAGAAAACCTAAAAGTAAAAAGAATTTATAAAGGCAAAAGAGGTCATTTTGGTTTATCTGTTGCACCTGATGCTTACGAACATGCCTGGGATAAAAGACGAGAAATTTCACATCTATAAATCTATTGGTAGTTTTACAGGAAAAGTAATTGCAATTCATGCTGAAAAAGAAGAAACTGGCAAGGGATATCTTTCAATATTAAGACAAATACTTACCATTTATGGTAAGCCAAGATTAATAATTACAGATAAAAGGGTATTGTAAATAATTTTGTGTAAACATCCTTAATGACTATCTCAAAATATGAAATAATTATAGAAAGGATGTTTTATTATGAAAAAAGAAAAGGATTTTGGTGATGAGTTATATGATTTAATGAAAAAGCACAATATTCCCATGAAAAATGCAGAGGAAATGATGAGTGATGTCATAAAATCTATAGCTAAACCAATTGAATCAGCCTTAAAAGCTGAATTAGATATGCACTTAGGTTACAAAAAAAATCATCTGAGTGATAATAAAAATTATAGAAATGGTTACTCTAATAAAACTGTTAAATCATCTCTTGGAGATTCTAGAATAAGTATTCCCAGAGATAGGGATGGTAGTTTTGAACCACAACTAATTAAAAAGAATCAAACTTCGATTAACCAAATTGAAAGTAAAGTGATTTTTATGTATGCCAAGGGTCTTAGTACAAGAGACATTTCAGATACTATTCATGAAATATATGGCTTTGGATTAGATCCAACAACAATCAGTAAAATAACAGACAAAGTAATGCCTGACATCGAGGAATTTAAAACTAGAAGATTAGAGAAAACATATGCAACTGTTTTCATTGATGGTATGAGATTTAAGACTAGAGAAGATGGTTATTCAAAAGAGGTTTCAGTATACATTGCAATGGGCATTACAATGAACGGAATGAAACAAGTTTTAGGTTTTTACATTGGAGAATCTGAAACTTCAAAATACTGGTTAACAGTATTAAATGATCTGAAGGATAGGGGAATTAAAAGAATTTTAATTGTGGCTTCTGATAATTTACCAGGAATTTCTAAGGCTATAAAAGCTGTATTTCCAAAAAGCGATATTCAAAAATGTGTTGTTCACCAAATTAGAAACAGCACCAAGCATGTAAATTATAAAGATCTTCAAGATTTTTGCAATGATATGAAAAAAATATATAAAGCTTCAAATCTTGATCAAGCACTTCAAGGGTTAGATTATTTTGAGAGTAAGTGAAATAATAAATATGCTTATGCCACAAAATCATGGAGAAAAAATATTGAGGAATTAACAACATATTTTAACTATCCTAGTGAAATTAGAACGCTTATTTATACAACAAAACCCATTGAAAATTTAAATAGAAATATTAGAAAATATACCAAAAACAAATCTAGTTTTTCAAATGAAAAATCTTTGAATAAATCACTCTATTTATCAATAGCTCAAACTACTAAAAAATGAAGTAAGCCAATTCACAATTGAGGCATAATTTTAAACCAGTTATCCATTATATTTGATATAGAAGTGTAATTTAATTTAGAAATATAACAAAAGAAAAAAGAGTATTACATAAACTTTAAAAGTTATTTTTGTTGTACTCTTTTTTTATATATAATAAATTTGTCATTTTGGTAAATCAAATTAATCAAGAGAATTTGAGTTTACACAAAATAAATTACACTTCCGATAAAAGAACCTGTTTTTGAAATGGTTTAGAAGCAAATAGTCATGTAGCTAAAATCATAAAAAACCTAGACATTGAAATCTTTTCTTCATCTGATCCAACATCTAAACCCAATGTTGAAAGATCATTTCGTAATTTATAACAGTTTTTTTGCATGTTATTCAACACTCTTAAAATTATGTCCTTTAAACAAATGAATAAAAATAAGGAACTCATAATTCAGGAATACAATCAATACTATAATAAAAACAAAACCATTACCGAATCATCATTTATTGATTGTCCAATTTCTGAAATTGATGAAAAGCTTAATTTTCAAATTCAAAGGAAGGTCACAAAAAGTAACTTTGTGTCTATTAGTGAAAAAAAATATGCTCCTTTTAATGACACAAATCAGAGAATCATTATGAATGATGACATCAAAATAACAATTTATTCAAGTGATATCAATAACTTATTTATCTTAATAAATTCTAAAAGAATATTTTTAAAGGAATTGAGTGATGAAGAAATCATTGAACCAGTTACTAGAGAATATAAAAAATTAGAATTCGAAAAAAGAAAGCAAATGAGTTTTAATAATATGCTTGACAAAAAACTTATAAAATTAAATAAAAAAGAGATAGAAATTAACATTACCTTAAACAAATTGAGAAAAGGAAAGAAAGATTAATTTCTTCTATATAATTAAGTAAAAGTGTTACCTTTTAACTTGCCATTAACATTTTTGTTTTGTTAATAATATTTATAATATTAATTCCATATTTAATTGGATTTATATAAAAAATGTAAAGACTGATGCTTTACAATTTCTCATTGTCAAATTATATTTACTCGCTTGACTGGCGGCGTCAAAAAATATATTTATGTTTTTACTTATTGCCTTCCTCTAGAAATTTTAAAAATTTTATAAATTCATTAATCATTTTCTATGTCTTTCCATAAATATTATTTCTTTCAATTTTTATGAAACGCTACAGTTCTACTTAAATTTGAATATTCTCAAACATTTAAAGTGTTATCTACCGTGTTTGTAGAGAATTTTTACTTTTTTTGATATTTTTTCACCCATGAAATTACTTTTTTGCCAAATTCTAAATTCAATAACTAAATATGGTTTAGTGCTATAGGTTGCATACTGTACAATGTAAACTTTTCAATTTAAATTAGGAAATCAATTAATAAATCCTTCAACTTGAGATTTCTTGATAAAAATATCAGCAAAACCATTATCATATTCTAATTTAATTGGGGTATCGAGTTTTAAATTTTGCTTAGAATCAACAAGGAATTGCTTAAATTCTTTCTTTATTAATGCATCTCTCCAATTAATTCCTGTTTGAATTGAATCTGGAATTGCATCAATGATGCTGTAAGATATTTTAAATTTCTTTTTCTTCACTATCCTGGATTTTAAGCGTAGCGCTATCCCCTGCATTTCTATTTCAAAACCTAATTTCTTATCTTGAAAAAGTGTAAGTTTTTTACTAATAGGTCTTATGGTTAAATAGTAATTGTTTAGAATAGTTTGGATATTGTTATTATCAGCTAAAGCGTATTTTCTCACAGCTTTTTTTCAACTTATAGTATTTAAAGAGCCTGTGTTTGCTATATTATTATAAATTCATTCCATTGCATTCAAAGGTTTATCCTTAAACTCATTACTTTTTTACCTCTTTGACCTGGTTGATCTTGATTCCGATTGTATTCTTTTAGTTTCTGTGTTGAGGGTTTTTGATCTTGGAATATCTTATCAATCACTGATCTAAAGTCAGCATATTTTAAAGTAATCCACTTAGTTTTTTTGCATTGTAAAGTCCTTATGAGTGAAAATTACTTTAAATTGTATAGATTGATCAAATGCATTTTCTACTTTTTTATATGGTTTATTAAGTTGAAATTCTATTTTAAAATTATTTTTAAAAATATTTTTTAATTCTGGGAAATCTTCTACCTGGATTTTCATTTTTCTAAGGAAATTTGCTTTTGACATTTTTGTGTTATCCATATTCAAAAAGTCATTTTCTACTTCTTTTATTGTTGCAGAACTTTTAATTTTTCCGTTTTCAAAATCAGAATTTTTTAATTTTAACAATTCGTATGAATCAAGTTCTAAATGTTGTGCCAATATTGCCCTAAAGTCCACATACTCTATGCTAAATTTCTTGGTTGTTTCTAAATTGCTTTCCTCGTGAAGAATTGTTGCTTCCAAAACTACTACATGCCTATCTATGTTATCAATAGCATCACCAAGTGGAAGTGGTGTTTTTGATAATTTATACTTAGATATTTTAAATTGAGAAGGCAGTGTGAATAAGTGTTCGCCTACTACAAAAGTTCTAATCCCCATTTTTGTCTTTATGTCACTAGTGGAAATTAGGCTATCTATCGTTCAATCTTTAATTTCGGGCTCTACTTGAGTTATGGTCTTTAGTTGAGCTTTTTGACTTGTTATAGCTGCTTTAGCGTTTCTAAAATCATGGAATTTTATTTCAAATGGATGTTTTTTAACTAAATCGCCATGCTTAACTTCTGCTATTAATTTTAGAACTTGAAAGTTTCTTTCTAGTTTTTTTTCAAATTTTTTGAATTTATAATTTATGTTAAATTCCGCTTGAATTTTAGCATTATTATCTATTGCAGATGTATCATAATCAATTTTTGAAAGATCAATTGGTTCACCTACTTTTTTTGTTTCTATTATTTTTTCAATTTCCTCCGCACTTTTAACAGTGGACACCCTATTTGTTATTAGTTTTGTTATAGGCATATAGTCAAAATACTTAATTTTAAATATTGTTGAGGATGTTAACCCTGAAGAATCATGTTTTATTTCAACTCTGTATTCAAATGTTTTGTATAGTTTGTTTGCTTGAGATATTATTTCATTTTTATATGAATAATACTTTGCAGAAAATCCTTTTGGTAAATCAAATTTTTGTGTACCTAGTATGTCTATTGGTTCTAACATAATACCTATTGAATCTATAGAGCCTAAACCTGATATCCTTGTAAATCACTTCGAATTAGACTCTAAATCTTGAAAAGCACTTTTTGCTTTTGTGAAGTCAATATATTGAACTTTAAAATCTTGTTCTTTAGTAGCATTTTTTAAAATTAACTTAGCAGCAAGGAATAATTCTTTAGTTTTCTCGTCAAATCCTTTAAATAAATAACGGATTGTTGTATCTCTTTTAGCTCTTATTTCATTTATCTTAATTCTTTTTGGATTAATTGGAACATTTAAATATTTATTTGATAGAGAACCTAGGTATTCTTTTATTTCACTATCATATTTTATCTCTTGGTCTTTTATATTACTTTCTAAGAAATCTAAAATATTTTCGATTTTTTTAGTTGTTTTTTTAATTTCTTTAATCGGGAAATCTGTTTTGCTTGTTGGACTTTTTGTTTTTGGCGGAATCTTTTTTTCTTTTGGACTTTTTGTTTCTGGTGGAATCTTTTTTTCTGTTGGACTTTTTGTTTCTGTTGGAATCTTTTTTTCTGTTGGACTTTTCTTTTGAGTTATAGTTTTTTTATTATCTTTATTGTATTCTTGTGTACTGCAACTAATTAACGTGGAAAATCCTAATAAAATTAAACCTCCCAGGCCACTTCCTAATAGATATTTTCTATTCATTTTTTCTCCCTTTAACATAATTATTATCTGGACATAAAAATTATATTTTTTTTCATTAACTTTTCTGAATCTCTAACTTTTATTTATTAAGGATAAAAGAAATATAAAATTTTTATAATTACATAAAAATTTAGAATAATCTTTTAAGTTATTTATTAATAATCTTTACATATTTCATTTTTGAAATAAATGATTTGAAGGTGTTTCAGTTCACAAAAGAAGTAATTAGATTTTTTATTTTTTATATTCCAATTATGGTCTTACAAAAAAGCTAAAATATTTTGAATTTTTCTATTGTAAATCCATCTATTTTGACGATTATTTATTTCATCTTTTATTTAGGCAAAGACAATATAAAAGAAATAATTTGTGGTATTTTTGTTTTTTAATTTACAATTCTATTAGAAGGACAATTACTCAAGTGGCTGAAGAGGCACCCCTGGAAAGGGTGTAGTAGAGAAATCTAGCGAGGGTTCAAATCCCTCATTGTCCGCCATATGTAACCAACACCTACTACTAGTTTTAACTAATCAAAATTAAAATCTTATTTTTCCTTTTTATCGATAAATTGCGATGGAGTTCATGCAATAATTAAATATAGCTTAAAATTTAACGACTTATATAGTGTGCAGAACAAATTAGGATAAATGTAGGAAGTAAGATTTAACTAATCATAATTTATTTGAAGTGATAGAATAGTGATAATCCATGTATTTTGTCATTTTAATTAAGTCACTTTGAATAATTAACACTTAGATATAGCATTTTTTCTAAAAATTAACTATTTCATTTAACATTTCATATGAATTCAATTGATAATCAATTTTCTAAAGGAGATAAAAATCCGAACTTTGTTTAAATAAATATGAAAAATGTATGTTTAAAATAAAAAAATAGTTAAAAAAACTTATAATAAAACTAAAATGAGTAAATTAGTAATTAACAATCTTCATGTTCAAGTAGAAAATCAAAAGGTACTTAAAGGGATTAATGTGGAATTCCAGACCGGTAAAACTTATGCTTTAATAGGACCTAATGGACAAGGCAAGTCAACTCTTTTATCTGCAATTATGGGAGATCCTGATTTTAAAATAAGTCAAGGCAAAATTTTTTAAATGATTTTTGTATAAATGATTGACCTGTGGATAAAAGAGCACAAAAAGGTATTTTCTTAGGAATGCAGTATCCAGCAGAAATTGCAGGAGTAAAAAATGTAGATGTAATTAAAACGGCTTTAAATAAGAAAAATAGCATGCCTCAGTCGATGTTAGGTGTTTATGCTCAGTTGCTGCAGCTAACCAAGCAGCTGCATGCCAGTGCTTCTCTTTTGGATAGAGATCTTAATGTTGGTTTTTCTGGTGGTGAAAAAAAGAAAAATGAAATTTTGCAAATGTTGATGCTAAAACCTCAATTTGCTTTTCTAGATGAAGTGGATTCTGGTCTTGATGTTGATTCTATTTTAGCAGTTGCTCATAAACTCAAACAGGAACAAACAAAAAATAATGCCTTAATAATTGTATCTCACTACCAAAAATTGTATAAAATTATTAAACCTGATGTAGTTTTAATAATGAAAAATGGTCAAATAGTTCAAAAAGGAGATTATGAATTATTGATGCATACTCTAACTAAAGGTTTTACTGGTGATATTACAAATGAATAAGAATAAAAGGGTTATACATAAAAATGATGAATTATCTCTAAAAAACTTTGTAGGAGAGATTTATTTTGCCTCAGATGTACATCAGGTTTTTATTTCTATTTTTTTAAATTCTCAAGTGATTTTTAAACTTGAACACAGCATAGATTTTATTTTTGTGCATAATAAAGGTAGTAGCAAAAGTCAGATAACTTTTGAGCTTCTAAAACAAGGAGTTGAAACTAATATCAAAGAAATTGTACTTACTACTCATAATTATTTTTTTCAAAAAAAATTAACAATAAAGCACCTTAACAAAAAAACTATCTCCAATTATCATTTTTGCGGTATTGCCATAAACAAATCTAGTTTGGACATAACAGCCAAATCGATAATAGAAAAGTACATGAGTCAAAGTGAGGCGCATCAAGTCTTAAAGATTATTACTGATGATATGGCAAGAGGTAGAGGAGAACCTGGATTACTTATTGATGATTTTAATGTTAAAGCTTCTCATGGTAATTCAATTGGTCAAATAAGTGATAGGGATCTTTTTTACTTGCAAACAAGAGGTATTAGTCAACATGAAGGCAAGTGGATGATTATTAAAGGACATCTTAAAACAACATTAGCTACATTAGCACAAAATCATCAACAAACAATTCTTGCACAGCTTCAAGAACAACTAGGAGGTTCTTATGGACAATAAAGAATTATATCGGTCAATTATAATAGCAAACTCAAGAGATCCAAATAAAAAGATTAAAGCCAAGATCTTAAATGCTTGTAAAATAAGAAATAGTTTATCAACTTGTAATGATAATTTTGAAGTTTTTCTAAAAAAGTCAAATAAAATTATTAATAGCATTAATTTCCAAGGTGAAGGATGTGCTATTTCCACAGCTGCTCTTAATTTGTTAGCTAATTATTTAGAAAAAGAAACTATCGAAAAAGGAATTAATTTCATTTTGAACTATAAATCTATGGTACAAGGCAAAAAGTTTGATCCAACTCAAATGAAAGATCTAATTGTTTTTCAAAATGTGCATAAACATTGAAATAGAGTAGAATGTGCTCTTATTGGAGCTAACATAATTTTAACTATTTTAGGATATGATGATGAAGGGAAAAATTTTGAAGCAGACAAGTAAAGAGTATAAATTTGGTTTTTACGATGGTGATGTATCTTTTGCTAAATTGCCTAAAGGTCATTCTAGAGAAGTGGTAAAAAAAATATCTCAGTTAAAAAATGAACCTTCATGAATGACTGAAATTAGGCTTCAAGGTTATGAACAGTTTCAAAAAATGCCTATGCCACAGTGAGGTCCGGACCTTTCGAGTATTGATTTTGATAACCTTACTTATTTTATTCGTCCAACAAATAAAATTGTTGATAAATGAGAAGGGGTGCCATTAAAAATTCGTCAAACTTTTAAGAAATTGGGTATAGGTAAAAAAGAACAGGAATGACTAGCTGGCATGGCTACTCAGTATGATTCAGAAATGGTCTATGCAGCTGCTAAAGATGAACTCCAAAAGTTAGGGGTGATTTTCGAATCTACAGATGTAGCAGTTCAAAAATACCCTAAACTTGTGCAAAAATACTTTGGTAAAATCATTGATGCCAAACATAATAAATTTGCTGCTTTAAATACTGCTTTCTGAAGTGGTGGAACATTTATTTATATCCCGCCTAATGTTGTTCTAGATAGACCATTGCAATCTTATTTTCGAATTAATTCTCGTTTATCAGGTCAATTTGAGCGCACTCTTATTATTGTTGATGAAAAGGCTAAAGTTGATTACATTGAAGGATGTACTGCACCAGTTTTTACAACAAATAATTTACATGCAGCAGTTGTTGAAGTTTTTGTCAAAAGAAGTGCTCAATGTAAGTACACTACAATTCAAAACTGGTCAAATAATGTTTATAATTTGGTGACTAAATCAGCTGATGTAGCTGCCAATGGTAGTATGGAGTGAATTGATGGTAACTTAGGATCTAAAGTAAACATGAAGTATCCTTCCTGCATTTTGCGAGGTGAATATGCAAGAGGTAATACTCTTAGCATTGCCATTGGTATGGGCAAAGATGTTTTTCAGGATGCAGGAGCTAAAATGATTCACCTAGCTAATTACACCCAGTCAACTATTTTATCTAAGTCTGTGGCAGGTAATGGTGGCAGCGTTAATTATCGAGGTACAGTTGTGCATGATGCAAAAATTAAAGGCGCTAAATCTAAAGTGGAATGTGACACCATGATTTTAGATCAAGCATCTCGCAGCGATACTTTACCCACTAATATCGTTGCTAATAATTCATCTTTTATTGAACACGAGGCTGTTGTTTCTAAAATTTCAGATAGACAAGTATACTACCTACAATCTAGAGGTTTAAGTGTTGATGAAGCAAGAGAAACCATCATTATGGGTTTCATCGAACCTTTTGCTAAAGAAATCCCTCTAGAATATGCCTCAGAATTAAATGCTTTAATTAAAATGGAAATGGAAGGAGATATTGGTTAAACAATTAACTAATAATTAAAAAATATGACATTTAGAAAATACTTAAAAAACCTTTTAGAGGAAAAATCAAAACAAGAAAAAAAACGTATTCTTTTTGTGGATGGTAATGATACAAGAGCTAGAAAGGCAGCTATTTTACATTTAGAAGACAACATATTAGAACCCATACTTTTGTGTAAAAATCATGAAGAAGCTAAAAAAATTAATGGACCTACAATCGTGATGGAAGATTGAAAAACCAAGGAAAAAGAAGAAATTTTAATAAAAAAATACTTAGCTAAAAGAAAAGGTAAAGAAACACTTGACCAAGCTAAAATGGCAATTCAACAAAAACCAGTTTTTGCTATGTTAATGTTAGAACTACAAAAAGTAGATGGAGTTTTAGGTGGTTTAGAAGATCCTTCTGCTGTTATTCTTTCAGCTGCTTTTAAGGTAGTTGGACCTAAAGTTAACACCAAAACAATCTCTTCCATTATGTTGATGGAGAGAGCACAAGAGTGATACATTTTTTCTGATATTTCAGTTAACATTACTCCAACTAAAGAGCAACTTGTAGAAATTGCTATTAATGCTTCTGACTTTGCTCAAACAATTGACTTTAAAACAAAAGTAGCTTTTTTATCTTTTTCAACATCTCAATCAGCTGTTCATGAGCGCTCTAACATGGTGCGAGAAGCGACAATTAACTTCAATAACAAGTACCAACCTAAATATACAGCTATTGGGGAAGTGCAATTTGATGCTGCTTTTTCACCTGAAATTAGGAAACAAAAATACAAGGATGAAGGATTTAAAAAGAATCCTACAATATTTGTATTTCCTTCATTAGAGGCAGGGAATATTGGCTATAAAATTGCTCAAAGAATGGGTGGTTTTGGAGCAATAGGACCAATCTTAACAGGTGTTCAAAAACCAGTCAATGATCTTTCAAGAGCGGCTGAAACTAGCGATGTTTATAATACTGCCTTGCTCACAGCACTTCAAGCATATAACTAAAATCTAAAAATTTTAAAATTAGTTTAAAACCTTTTTATGACTCTTAAGAAAGAGTATAATTTAAGTAATAAGAACAAAAAGTTAGGTTAGGAGAAATATGAATTTTAAACAGTGAGACGGTTTCAAGGGACAAACTTGAAAAAAAGATATTGATGTAAGAAGTTTTATTCAAGAGAATTACCAATCATATGAAGGTGACGCTACTTTTTTAGCCCCGCCTACTAAGGCTACAACCAAATTGTGAGACAAGATAATGGAGTACTCTAAAGAAGAACGAAAAAGAGGAGGAGTCTATGATGCTGATGAGACAGTTGTTTCTAGCATCACTTCTCACCAAGCAGGTTACATTAATAAGGATTTAGAAAAAATTGTTGGTTTACAAACTGACAAGCTTTTCAAAAAGGTCCATTATGCCTTATGGGGGAATTAGAATGGCATTTAAAGCCAACAAAGTTTATGGCTATAAAGTAGATCCCCAAATAATTGATATTTTTACTAAGTATCGCAAAACTCACAACCAAGGAGTTTTTGATGCTTATGATGAAGAAATTAGAGAAGCTAGAAGAACAGGCGTAATAACTGGTCTACCTGATACTTATGGTCGAGGAAGAATTATTGGTGATTATCGTCGTTTAGCTTTATATGGAGCCGATGTTTTAATTGCAGATAAAAGAATCAATTCAAGGAAGTAGGAATGGTATTTTCTGAAGATATGGTTAAAAGGCGTGAAGAAATTTCAGAAGAAATTAGAGCTTTAGAAGACATTAAAACACTTAGTGGCTTTTATGGTTTAGATGTTTCTAAACCTGCTAAAAATACTCAAGAAGCAGTACAATGAATTTACATGGCCTACCTTGCTGTTATTAAACAAAATAATGGAGCAGCCATGTCTTTTGGTCGTGCAGAAGTCTTTTTAGACATATACATCCAAAGAGATTTACAAAATAAACTTATAACTGAAAAAGAAGCACAAGAGTTAATTGATCATTTAGTAATGAAATTAAGAATTGTCAAGTTTATGCGCCCTGAAGAATACAATGCTATTTTTTCTGGTGATCCTGTTTGAGCTACATGAACACTTGCAGGTCAAGGCATTGATGGTCGTACTCTAGTTACTAAAACTACTTACCGGGTAATTCATACTTTAGCAAATATGGGACCAGCACCAGAGCCCAATCTAACTATTTTATGATCCCAAAATTTACCACTCAATTTTAAAAACTTTTGTTCTCAATACTCAATTATGTATTCTTCTTTACAATATGAAAATGATGATATTATGCGCCAAACCCATGGTGATGATTATGCTATTGCCTGTTGTGTTTCACCTATGAAAATTGGTGAACAAATGCAGTTTTTTGGAGCTAGAACTAACTTACCCAAAGTGCTTCTATATGCAATTAATGGTGGTAAAGATGAAATCAAAGGCAACCAGGTGTCTCCTGGGTTTTCACCACTAACTTCTAATGATGCACTTGATTATGAAGAAGTAATGGCAAAGTATAAGCAAATGCTTAAGTGAACTGCTGAAATGTATGTAAGAGCATTGAACATTATTCATTATATGCATGATAAATACTACTACGAGTCAGCGCAAATGGCTTTTTACTCTAAAAATGTTTACCGTTTTTTGCCACGGGCGTAGCAGGACTTTCAGTAGCAGCGGATTCTTTATCTGCAATTAAACATGCTAAAGTTTATCCAATTCGTAATGAAAATAACTTAGTTGTTGATTTTAAAATTGAAGGTGATTTTCCAAAATTTGGTAATGATGATGATCGGGTAGATTCTATTGCTGCTGATCTTGTTAAAACCTTTATGCTTATGATAAGACAGCAACCAGTTTACCGTAATTCCGAACCTACAATGTCTGTTTTAACAATTACTTCTAATGTAGTTTATGGTAAAAAAACAGGTTCAACTCCTGATGGTCGTAAAAAAGGTGAAGCTTTTGCTCCAGGTGCTAATCCTATGCACTCTCGTGATTCTCATGGTGCAGTAGCATCCTTATCTTCAGTTTCTAAAATTCCGTTTCGTCATGCTGCGGATGGTATTTCTAACACCTTTTCAATTGTGCCAAATGCTTTAGGTAAGGGCGATGCATTTGTAGTGCTTCCTACTTCAGCTCTTGAAGGTATTATTAAACCTTCTCAAAAAAGAAGTACAGATTGTTGTGCAGTTACTCCTGAACCAGAAGATAAATCTTAGAAAAGATTTTCTATATTAGTAGATGTTTTCAAGAAGGTGTATAATTAAGTTAAGGAAAGGAAACTATTAATTATGAAAAAACCATCAAAAGAACAAGTACAAAACCTCACACAGTTAATGGACGGTTACTTTGGCAAAAATGCTCAACATCTTAATGTCAATGTTTTAAATAGAGAGACCTTAGTTGATGCTCAAAAACACCCAGAGAAATATCCTCAGTTAACTATTAGAGTATCTGGTTATGCTGTTAATTTTGTAAAGTTAACAAAAGAGCAACAAGATGAAGTTATTGCTCGAACCCACCACTCTAGTTTTTAAAAATTAAAAAAGAAAGATAATTATACTCCAAGGTGAGTATAATTTTATTATGAAATTAAATAAATGAGATGTTGAAGTTAAAAATTTAAAAGTAAGTGATAATAAATCTAAAGAATTTGCTTGATACTCTTCTTTAGAAACAATGGGTGCAGTTGATGGGCCTGGTTTAAGGCTTGTGATTTTTTTACAAGGTTGCCCTTTAAATTGCTTATTTTGTCATAATCCCGAAACTATTCCTTTTCGTACTAAGGAAAAGAAAATTACCATCCCTGAAATACTAGAACTATATAACAGAAACAAAAGTTTTTATCAAAATGGTGGGGGCATTACTTTTTCTGGTGGTGAACCAATGGCCCAAATTGATTTTGTCACTGCAGCTTTTCAAGCTTTTAAAAAAGAAGGTATTCACACTTGTATTGATTCAGCAGCAGCACCTATGACTATTTATTCACTTCAACAAGTTAAAGCTTTAGTTGATACCACTGACTTGTGATTAATTGATATTAAAAGTCCTGATCAAGAAACATCAATTGAGATTTCTGGCGAAGGTGTTGAGCACCAAATTGGACTAATTCGCCTTTTGGAAGCCACAGGTAAAAAGTATTGAATAAGACATGTTTACCTTCCGACTTTTTCGGATCGTAAACCTGAGTTCATGATTAATTTAGGTAGAATGATTGGCAACCTCAAACATATGACTAAATTTGAATTTTTACCATATCACAATATGGCTGAATTTAAATATCAACAAATGGGTTGACATTATCCATTAGCTGGTATTCAACCGCCAACTCAGCAACAAGTGCAAGAAGGTAAAAGACTTTTAGAAAAAGGTATTGCGATAGTGCACAAGGATCCATCCCAATCATTAATTTAGCCATTTTTTCAAAACACGCTATAGAGTTCTTCGCTCATTAGTATGGTTATTCAAAAATCTTTTAAGATATTTGATACTGGGTAAGTTTAATAAAAAATTCCAACTAACACATTTAATTGTTTTAATAGTGTTTTTATTGAGTCTCATTTATAAGATAAAAATCCAATAAAATTTTTATGCATTAACAATTATGAGATAAACAAAATTGTAAACTGATGCAAATTAAACTATTAAAATTTAAAGCAACAAAAAATTTTATTATCAATAAAGAAAATATTTTTTTAACTATCTGTATTTTTAGATACTACTTTAATTATAAATGGAAAATCTATAAACGCTTGAAAATTATCATTTTGCAAATTTACGGAAGTGTAATTTATTTTGTGTAAACTCAAATGCTCTTGATTAATTTGATTTACCAAAATGACAAATTTATTATATATATAAAAAAAGAGTACAACAAAAATAACTTTTAAAGTTTATGTAATACTCTTTTTTCTTTTGTTATATTTCTAAATTAAATTGCTTTTCTATATATAAAATGAATGGTAGTTTTTTGGGAAAGAATTCTTTTTATACTGCCTTTTTCTAACCATAGTTGAACCTCAAGTGGTTCAGTTTCAGTAATTTCTTCTACTCATTTATTTGTCTTGAAAAAAAATTTTTATTCCTATCTCAGTATTTCCCAAAGCTTTTTTTAATTCAGCTTTTATTTTATTTTGAATATTTGTATGAGGATACTCACTATTTGTTAACTCTCCTTTTGGAAGTATTAATTCTATTTTTGATATTTTAGTTTGATCTATTTTGTGAAGTTCAGCATCATCCTTTTCAAACTGGTTTGTGGGATGACGTCTAACTGAAAACTCTTCTACTATTATTTTGTCTCCTAAGGTGATGGTAATAGGTATTTTATAATCAGTAATTTCGTCTTTAGATTTAATTAATATATCTCTATAAGGAATGATTTTGTTTTTATTTAATTCCTCAGTTTTAATATCAATAGATATGTTTTCATTACCACCGTATGATTTTATTAATTTTTGTATTTCCTTTTTAATTATCTCATTTTGACCGGAAATTGTTCCTTTGGAATCACTACTTAAAACAATAATTTTGTCTTCTTTTTTTAATGCTTTTAACTTTGTTTCAATAAACTTAAGATCTTCATCGACATTTTTCCTGCGTTTAACACTATAAGAATGTATTTCTAAAGATTTTTGTGACCTACTTAAGACAATTTTAAAACCTAATTTTTTATCATTTATTAATTTTTTTGAATCCCCATCTGATTTAATAGTAATAGCAACATCATTAATCTTAAGTTTAGTAGTACCTACAATTTTTTTTATTTGATTTGCAATATCGTCTTTGTGAGTTTCTATTGTTCCGATTTTATCTGATGATAAGATAATTATTTTATCTTCATCTTTTCTGTTATATAAAATAGTTGAGATATTTTTTATAAAATCAAAAGGACCTTTTTGGCGCTTAACTTTAAAACTAGTTACAACTACCTCTTTTGTCCCCTTTGTTAAGGTAATGGTGATTGATTTTGACTTTTCGTAGTCAATTGTAGTATCAATTAATTCTTTTGCAGCTTCAACAACAATATCAACCTCATTAAGGTTAGATTCACCTACTAGTTCTTTTATTTTGACTTCAATATCACCCTTGTGATTTTCTATTTTTCCGATTTTATCTGGAGCTAAAATAATTGTTTTATCAGCACCAACTTTTAAATTCAAAAGGGCTATAACAGATTGAAATCACTCTTCATCACTTCCTTTACTAATAACTTTAAAACCTTCCACCTTTGCTGGAGTTGCGGAGCCTTTACTTAAAATAATTTTAATTGCTTTTGCATCTTTGTACTGAATGTTATCTGTTACTCCTACTCCATCTTCAACAGTAATAGTAACCCCATTAAGGTTAGATTCACCTACTAGTTCTTTTATTTTGGCTTTAATATGTTCCTTGTGAGTTTCTATTGTTCCGGTTTTATCTGAAGTTAAAACAATTGTTTTCTTGGCATCTTCCATATTTTCTAATTTGTTTTTAACATATTCAACTCATTCTTCATCACTTCCTTTACGAATAACTTTAAAACCTTCCACCTTTGCTGGAGTTGCGGAGCCTTTACTTAAAATAATTTTAATTGCTTTTGCATCTTTGTACTGAATGTTATCTGTTACTCCTACTCCATCTTCAACAGTAATAGTAACCCCATTAAGGTTAGATTCACCTACTAGTTCTTTTATTTTGGCTTTAATATGTTCCTTGTGAGTTTCTATTGTTCCGGTTTTATTTGAAGTTAAAACAATTGTTTTCTTGATACTATCTTCACCCTTTATAATATTTTCTAAAATAGCTTTAAGTGTTTCTACTTTTTCATTATCAAAGTCACGAGTACTTTTTTCACGCTTAACTTTAAAACCAGTTACAACTACCTCTTTTAACCCTTTTGTTAAGGTAAGGGTGATTGTTTTTTCGTCTTTGTAGTCAATTTGACTTGATAATTCAGTTTGTTTTTTAATATCAATTTTAACCCCATGAGAGTTAGATCCATCTACTAGTTCTTTTATTTTGGCTTTAATATGTTCCTTGTGATTTTCTATTTTTCCGGTTTTATCTGAAACTAAAATAATTGTTTTCTTGGCATCTTCCATATTTTCTAATTTGTTTTTAATATATTCAACTCATTCTTCATCATTTTTTTCACGCTTAACTTTAAATCCATCTATAACTACTTTAGTTGATGAACCTTTTTCTAAGGTAACTGTAATCGCCTTTGCTTTTTCGTGATCAATTTTAGCTAATGCTTCTTCTGTGGCTGTAATAGTAATAGTAAACTCATTGGAGTTATATGTATCACCTACTAGTTCTTTTATTTTATCTGCAATATCCTTTTTGTGTTGTTCTATTGTTCCGGTTTTATCTGAAGCTAAAACAATTGTTTTTTTAATATTCTCATCATCCTTTACAACATTTTCTAAAATAGTTTTTAGACCTTGAATCAGTTCATCATTATTTTTTTTACGCTTCACTTTAAAACCAAATACTTGTGAAACTACTTTTTCCTTTTTTAAATTTATAATGATTGGTCTTACAATTTTATGATCAATATTACCTGCTTGAGATTTTGGAGAACTAATAATAATACTCACCCCATCTATTTTTTTAGAACCTATGAGTTTTTGCAACTCCATTTTAATGTCATTCGCATGTGCTGTAATTGAGCCGGATTTGCTACTATCCAAAATTATAGTTTTTTCATTTTTCTTTTCTAATGTATTTTTAATACTTGCAATTTGAAGTTTAGATAAATGCTGTGTGTTTTTGGAATTATTAAGAACTAAAACAATAATTGGTATGGCGACTAGTAAGACACTCATAGTTGGAATAATAATTGTTAAAGCAATTGCAATTCTTGATAATTGTTTTTTCATCTAGTTTTTTCCTTTTTTTTATTTTATAATGATATTATAAACAATTTAATTTCTTCTTGTTTATAATAAATATACATTTTTTTTAAATTATGTTAGTAAAAGACAATTATTTTTAAAGACAATTATTTTTAAAGACACTTACAATAAATTACGTCAATTTTTCATTTTAGAACCTAACTTATAATTTTTACTTAAAAGTGTACAACTAAATTTTATGTTTTTATAAATTGGGACTTATATACACAACTTGAATAGTAAATCAATTGTAGGAATATGAATTTTAAATTTCTGCTACTCTTTAGTTCTTTTCCTTATTTTCATAATTATTTTAGATTTTCTAAATTGTAAAAATTAAGGTAATTGGATGTTAAATTAAAAGAATTAAATTTTATGATTTTGATTTTGAATGCATTAACTAAATTTTTGAAAAGTTCAATTCTTGCACTTTGCAATTTTAGGGAATATCTAAGTAACAATCTTATTTATATGTTGGAATAAAGATTAAACCTATATACATATTCATTTTTCAGTGTTGTGAATGCAAGTCTTCCATTAATATTAATAATTTTTACATCCATTTTCTAGACATTTTCTACTTTATCAAGATGATTTTGGCAGTAAAGATGCCATTTACAGCACAATGTTCTTATTAGGAGCAGCATACCATTATGTTAACTTTAGACTATTTTCAATTACACACTTCTTTAAATGATTATTCGAATAATTTTACTATTATTGGAGAAATCCACTTTCCAAGTGCCATTTTATGAATAGTAGAAAATGAAAAGACAAACCCTATATGAGCTCATAAAAGTTGATTGTACAAATGATTATAAAAAAATTATTAATTTCAGCTAAAGAAATTACAAGACAATTATTTGATATAGATGATAAACCTCTAATAGCAAGAATAAATAATCTTATTATAAATACATGAAATTATAAAGATACAACATTAAGAAACAAACTACACATTTTAATTATTCAAATGAAATTAGATGCTAATTTATCCAACAAACAAAATTAAAATTTTTAATTTAATTAAGATATTTATCAATTAATAAACCTACTTCACAATAAAATATATGAATTTGGTAAATTAAATTCATAAATAAAATTTTAGTTTATATAAAATAATTCACGCTCTCCATTTTTGTTTTATAACATGAATAGTTTAATCACTATCCTATTTTTCTATTAGAGAATATATCATAACCCACAGCAGAAATTAGAACAGCTGCTTTAATAATGTATTGCATTTGTATTCCTAGATTGAGTAAATTCATTCCGTTATTAATAAAGCCTAGAATTAATCCTCCAATTAAAGAACCTTGAATAGTACCTATTCCACCAGACATAGATGCTCCACCCACAAATACCGAAGATATGACGTCTAGTTCATAACCCTGACCTGATACTTGGGGGTTTGCAGAAGAAGCAATACCAGTGAAAACTACCGATGCAAAAGCAACAGTTATTCCTGTAATTATGAAAACATAAGTTGTAACTCTAGATTTATTTATTCCAGAAAGAATAGCAGCTTTAGAATTGCCACCAATAGAATAAATTTTGCGACCAAAAGAAGTGTTTTGCATTATAAACATAAAAAGTATAGCTAAGCCCATAATGTATAAAACATAATAGTGTAGTCCGAACAATGAATAACCCATTAAGTAGGCCACAAGACTAAACATACCAATAATAAAAGCAATTTGAATAGAAAAACTAATGTTAGAATTGCTGACTATTCCGTACTTGGCTTTTTTGTTTCTACTTATAAACATTATTAGTGCAGAAATTAAACCACAGGCAAAAACAATTAGAAAAGAGAAAAGATGAAAGTCACCTATTTTTACATCAGGAATACTCCCAACAATAAATTGTTGATACTCTTCTGTGTCAGGTATTATAGTTTGTGAACTAGTTACTCACAAAATCAAACCTTTAAAAAGTAGCATCCCTCCTAATGTAACTATAAATGAAGGAATTTTTAGATAGCCAATTAAAATGCCTTGAATCATCCCAACTGCTCACCCACCACCATAGTAAATATGATAGATAATCCTAAATTGCCAGTCCTATTAAAGGTTATAACAGAAAGTGCTCCCAAAAAACCCATAAGAGATCCTACGGATAAATCAATATAACCAGATACAATCACCATCAACATAGCCATACCTATAATTAGTATGAAAGCATTTGACTGAATAATCAGTCTAAACTGGTCAGCATTTAAATTAGAACCACCTGTCATAAAAAAGAAAATACCTACAACAAAAAATAATGTGTATATCATTGAGTACTTTCTTAAATGAGAGCTTATAGATTGGAGTATGCTATTTAGAGAAAATCCCAAAATATAAATAGATTTTAATGTGGCAATAACATCTTTTACTCCCTTAAAGTAATTATTGGGTGGTATTATTTTTTCACAAATCTTCAAATCTTCAATTTCCCTTTTTTGTAAATTTTGCAAATTATTTATTTTATTTTGAATCCTATTTTTTTTAATGATAAAATTTTGATACTTTTTCTTTTTATTTTCTAAAAATTCTAGGTTTAAGTGTCTATCTATCTGAATATTGTTATCTTTAGACTGAAATTCTTTATCTGTAATTTTAGCAGTTGATAAATCCAAATCCAGTTTTTTGTTTTTCCTTTCGTATTTTAACTTCATTCTTCTAATACGAAAGTTATAGTAATTACAAATTCAAGAATTTTTAACAATTAAGTCTTCTAAAGTATTTTTATGTAAATTTGTTAGTTGAGTTTTTATTAATTTAATTTTGGCAAGGTTGCGTTCTTTATTTTGTTTTTCTAATTTTTTTAATTTAAAATTATATTTTTTGAAAATTTTTTCTAACAAAGACTGATGTTTGCTTGTGTACTGAGCATCTCAATTTTTTAGCTTGTCCTTTTCCTTTTGAATTCCGGAATCATAATGAGTTTCTATATTTTTAATTTTGTTTTCAATGTAATTCTTCTTTTTTTTAAAATAACTAATAGCAAACTTATCATGTTTTTGCTTTTTCAATAGATTTTGTCTATTGATCTTCTTAGTTCTTTTCTTGAGTTTGGTTAATTTTAAATTTCTTTTTTGAATATTTTTTTGTTTAATTCTTTGTATGTCGTTCATTTTTTCTTTCTACATTTTTGTGGTTTTGCCCAATAGCTATTTCCATAATTTTTTCAGAAGTGGCATTTTTTGTTAGAATACTATCCTTAATAACACCCTGGGACATTACAAAAATTTTATCAGTCATTCCTAACAATTCCTCAATCTCTGAAGAAATAATCACTATCGCCTTACCTTTTTCTGCTAATTCTTGAATAATCTTATAAATTTCGAATTTAGATCCTACATCTATACCTTTTGTAGGTTCATCAATAATTATTACTTCAAATTTTGTGGATAAAGCTTTTGCAATTAAAACTTTTTGTTGGTTTCCTCCAGATAAAGTTTCAACTTTGTAGTCAATATTAGGGACTTTAATGCCAACTTCATATTTGAGTTTTCTAGAATTAATGATTTCTTTATTCTTATTGATAATTCCAAACTTGTTTGAGTACAAATGAGTTGAGGCGGAATTTATGTTGTAGTGAATTGAAAACATCTGAATAAGTCCTGTTTCCTTTCTGTTCTCTGTAGCATACATTAAACCCTTTTTTATAGATTGAGAAACAGAATTCATTTTATCTTCTTGCCCTTTTAAAAGAATTTTACCACTAGTTCTTTTCCCAAAAGATTTACCAAAAACATTTAAGGCAAGTTCTGATCTACCCGAACCAACAAGTCCACTAATTCCAACAATTTCCCCAGCGTAAACCTCAAACGAAGAATTTCTGACCACATTTTTATTTCTTATTTTGTCGTGGTCCACACTTAAATTGATAACTTCTAAAACTTTTTTTCCTTTTTTATTTTTCTTTTTATTTGGAAATTTAGATTTAAGACTCCTACCTACTATATCTCTTATCAATTTTTCTTCAGTTACTTTGCTATTTTTATTATTATAGTTTGAAATGAATTTTCCATCCCTAATAACAGTTATAGAATCGGCAATGTATTCAACTTCATTGAGTTTATGAGAAACAAACATGCATGTTACACCCTTTTTCTTCAAACCCTTTATGATATTTAGAAGTTCAAAAGATTCCTTATCATTTAGCGATGAAGTAGGTTCATCTAGAATCAAAAGTTTTGCTTCCTTTGATAAAGCTTTTGCAATTTCTAATAGTTGT
This sequence comes from Hydractinia echinata, assembly GCA_030067915.1. Classification (NCBI taxonomy): domain Eukaryota; kingdom Metazoa; phylum Cnidaria; class Hydrozoa; order Anthoathecata; family Hydractiniidae; genus Hydractinia; species Hydractinia echinata. Next base: position 522,591 of record JASGCC010000204.1, read on the forward strand.
AACTCAGCAATTGATAGATTACTAGCTTTTTCACTAGGCTTTTTCTTTAATCCAACCATTTTTAAAAAGAATTTAGCTCTTTTATTCATCATGTTTCAGTTCACTATACCTAAAAAACTTAAATAATTTCCTTGAAAAATATTTTCAGTCAAGGTCAAGTGTGGCTGGTAAGCTAATTCTTGATGAATTATTGCAATCCCTTTTTTTTCTGAATCCTTAACACTTGCAAAGCAAGATTTCTGATTATTAAAATAAATTTCACCAGAAAATTTATTGTATGGGATAACACCACTTATTATTTTCAAAATAGTTGATTTACCTGCACCATTTTCGCCAACTAGAGAAAGAATTGAACCCTTCTCTATATTAAAAGAAACATCATCTAGTGCTATTACACCTGGATATTTCTTTGTGATATTTTTTAATTGTAAAAGATTTGTCATTTACTATTTTTGCATAATTTCAAATATTTTGTCAGGACCAATATTATCTTTTGTAATAACATTTGGACTTAAAATAAGTGTGTTAATAGGTTTGTCGATAGATGCCTTGTAAGTTGTGGAATCATATCTCATTTTAATGTTGGGAAAATCTGCTTTAATTTTGTTGATTAAAGTTTGTTCATCTATAGTGTTATCACTTTTAATTGCATTTGGACTAACATTATACTTAGGATAATTTATGAGTTGTAAAAGTAATGACATAGCTATAGCCATAGAATTTCTATCTGGTTTAGAAATAGTCATATCTTGACCTACTAATTTTTTACCAGATATAGAAAGAATTGCTGAATCATTGCTATCTTGTCCTGTGATGTAGACTTTCATAGGGTCAAGAGCATTATTTTTTAATGCATTGATTGCAGCTGTAGCCATTCCATCATTCGGAGATAAAACAGCAGTTATTTTACTTCTTTCTGTTTTGGTTATTTTTCCTATCTCAGTATTTAAAAAAGTTTGAGCACTAGCATAATTTCAGTTTGCTTGTGCTACTCTGTTAAAGTCTGTAAAATTTGCTAATTTTGCAATATTTGTTCCATCAGGCACAACAAAATTAGGGTCCTTAGTTTTAATGATTTTAAATAAATCCATTGCACCATTAAAGAAAAACTTAGAGTTATTATCTGCTGGATCACCCGCAACACTCAAAATTATGTTTTTACTTATTAGATTGTTATTAGTAACATAAGTAGTGATTTCATTTTGAGGGGTTTCAAAAGTTCATTTCTTATTGTATAACTTATTTAGAATTGCAATTCCTTGCATTTTACCTACAGCACCATTGTCATAGGTTACATACCAATTGTAAGGTTTTCTATTGCTTGTTTTAATCAACCTATCAAATGCTACAACTGGTTTTTGTGCTGTCTTTCAAGTTGTTGCTCATGGGCTAAAGAATCAGTAGATGCTCCCACAACTAGACCATCAATATTTGCTTGCTTTGTGTTGAATCATTCTTTTTGACCTTGATCAGATTTTAGAATTTGGGTAAAATGCTCACCAAACATCATTTTTCCATAGGAATCAGCAAAGTTTTTTGCTTTTTGTCATCTCGGATTCTCAGGATCAGATACTACAACTCCTACCTTTTTTGTTGTAGCTTTTTCTCCTTTGAATTCTAGCGGATTGTCAAACTTAGATTTAACGACATATTTTTTGCCTTTTTTGTCGATGCAAGAAATTGTGCTTGCTACCGGAATAGTTATTGCTGCTAAAGAAGTAACAACATAAAAAAATTTTTTCATTTTTCTCCCTAAAATTAATTGACTTGCAAATAATTATAAAAATTATTTATTTTTAAGTCATTTTAATTATAACATTTTGATTATAATAAGTTTATGAATTACATCATTATAGATATAGGCGGGACCAACACAAGAGTAGCTTTATTTCAAAAAAAAACAAAAAGCTCAAATTATCAAATTTGGCACCAAAGATAATTTTAGTGAGGAAGTAGAAGCGATAATTTATGCCATAAAATCTTATAGAGCAAAAATAGAAGGTATTAGCATTTCAGCACCAGGACCTGCTGATTATGATCAAGGTATTTTTGGCAGTTTACCTAATTTACCCAGGTGAAAAAATAAGAATATTTTACAAACTTTAAAAGATCAGCTACAAGTCAACAACATCATCATACAAAATGATGCAAACTTAATGGCGCTAGCAAATCATTACTATTTTTAAAAATGAAGGTGGTATTACTCAGTTTTTTACAATTTCAACAGGCTTAGGAGCAGGACTAATAGTAAATAACTGTATTTTTAAAGGTTTTAATGGTTTCGCCCAAGAAGTAGCAAATGCTCCGCTTGCTTTTTCAAGTGATCATGGGAAAGATTTATCTGAGGGCGCACTAGAATTTTTTGCGTCAGGATCAGGCATTGCTACAAGAACAAAACTAGAAACTAAAAAGGCATTTTCTTTGTATAGCACAAATTCTGACATAACAAAGATTATTAACGAGGGAATTGACACACTTGCAAATGCAATTGCAACATCAATTGCGTTTATTAACCCTAACTTAATTGTTTTTGATGGCACAGTAGCTAGAAATAACAAGTGGTATGTTGAAAAAGCGTGAAAAATTGCTCAAACAAGATGTTTTGCTGAAGCACTAAAGTCAGTTCAAATGAAAATTGCAGAAATTAATGATGATTCTGCTCTTCTTGGAGCATATTATAATATCCAAAATTACCAAAAATAATCTTCTCAAATTAATAACAATCATGCTAAGCAAAAAGTACTTTTGCGGCGAGTATAACTACTTTTTTAATTTTGTATTTGAGAAGCTATTTAAGTAAGTTTTAAACAGGGATAAGATAGAAAATAAAATAGGCAAAAATATTTTTTTATAATAGGTTGATATTTCAAAGATAAGTTGCCTATTTTAAGGTTTATTTTTTATCACACTCTACCAAACACTCGAGAGTAGGAATCATTAAAAATTATTATCTAGATAAAGGTTTCTCTTTAATGCAATGTTCTTTTAGAGTTTTTTTGTTTACTTGATCATTTTGTTAGATCTTAAAATGAACTTGGGAATCTTGTAATTTTCCCTTTAGACATACCTCTTTTTCAATTTTATAGTTGGAAAAAACCATTAGTTGACAAGGTTATTATTTATCTTAAATCTTTTGGTTGTAATTGTCTATTTATTGTCATTTGAGCTGAATCACTTGAATTAGTTGAGCTAATTATCTTTAAAAAATAAAACTTTTTCATTTTTAAATAGAACAACTTAGATATCAAAACTAGTATTTTTTTTGAAACAATTCTTATAATATTATAATTTAACTACTGAATTAAAGAAATAGCAAAAAGGATGCAAAATCAAAAGTAAAATTCTAAAACTTGGTGTATTAATAACAGTCATATTTCCAATTGCCATTACAATATACTGTAGTCCAAAAGATAAGAGGAGGGGGTCACTAAAGTTGTAGTCAAAACACCTTCTCAAAAAGTTGATGAACTAATTAGAAGAATGGTTAATAGATAAGTAACTCTTACTAAAAAATTAATTTAGATTTTGGTATAGAGTCAAATCAAACCCAAGTCTTAAATGCAATTAAAGGATTGAACAGTTTAACTAATGATGAAAAAAATGCCATTGAACTTGTTACAAAAATAGGTTTAATCACTAAAGATGGTTTAGCAGTAAAAGTTAAATTGCATAACTTAACTAGTAAAATAGTTACTTTCACAGTTAAAAGAGAGTTAACAACTACTGAAGTTAACGATGATGATATACAATCAATAAAAACTATATTGAATGCAAAAGATGGAGATGATTTAATAATTGTTTTACCAAGTGATTCAGCAGACAACATAATTGCTAATAACAAGGATAGTATTGAAAATGAACTAAGAAAAATGATCACAGGTGATGACATAGGAGCAGCTAAGCATGACTCAATGAAGGGTGTAACTATGTCAGTGTCTATGCCAACTGACTCTCAAATTACTACAATAGCTCAAGAATTCACTATAGAACTTACTAAAAGCGATGGAACACCAGTTCAAATAAATAAATTTAAAGTTAAAAGAGATTGAACAATTGCTGAAAAAGCTGCTAATACTAGCATAGATTTAATAAAACAACAATTAGACAAACTAGTTGGAAATGCTTTAATAATTGTTTTGCCAAGTGACACAACAGGTAATATAGTTACTGATAACAAGGATAGTATTGAAAATGAACTAAGAAAAATGATCACAGGTGATGACACAGGAGCAGCTAACCATGATTCAATGAAGGGTGTAACTATTTCAGTGTCTATGCCTACTGACTCTCAAATTACTACAACCACCAAGGAAATTATCGTCACTCTAAGCAAAGATGTTGTAACACAAGTTAAAACAGATGTAAAATTTCAAGTTAAAAGAGAGTTAACAAGTATTGAAAAAGATAATGATGATATACAGTCAATAAAACAACAATCAGACAAACTAGTTGGAAATGCTTTAATAATTGTTTTACCAAGTGATTCAACAGACAATATAATTGCTAATAACAAGGATAAAATTACAAAGAACTAAGAAAAAAGGTTACAAAAGATAACGCAGGAGCAATAGTTAACCCCTTAATGAAGGGTGTAACTATTTCAGTGTCCATGGCCACTGACTCTCCAATTACTACAACTGCACAGGAAATTATTGTCACTCTAAGTAAAGGTGACGGAACCCCAATTACAATAAGTAAATTTAAAGTTAGAAAGTTCACAATTGCTGAAACTATTGCTCATAATGCTGATATAACATCAATAAAACAAGAATTAGATAAAGTACCTGGAAATGATTTAACAATTGTGTTACCAAGTGATTCAACAGGTAATGTAATTGCTAATAATGAACAAAAAATTCTAAAAAAACTAAGAAAGATGATCACAGGTGATGACACAGGAGCAATAGTTAACTCCTTAATGAAAGGTGTCACTATTTCAGTTTCCATGGTCACCGACTCTCCAATTAATATAACTGCCAAGGAAATTATTATTACTCTAAGTAAAGGTGATGGAACCCCAATTACAATAAATAATTTTAAAGTTAAAAGAGAATTAACAACTACAGAAGTTAACAATGCTGATATACAGTCAATAAAAACTATATTTGATGCAAAAGATGGAGATGATTTAATAATTGTACTTTCAAGTGATTCAGGAGGCAACATAATTGCTAATAACAAAGATGCCATCGAAAAAGAACTAAGAAAGATGATCACAGGTGATGACACAGGAGCAATAGTTAACCCCTCAATGAAAGGTGTAACTATTTCAGTTTCTATGAGTCCTAATGACTTAATAATTACTACAACCGCCCAAGAAATTATTGTCACTCTAAGTAAAGCTGATGGAACCCCAATTACAATAAATAATTTTAAAGTTAAAAGAGAATTAACAACTACAGAAGTTAACAATGCTGATATACAGTCAATAAAAACTATATTTGATGCAAAAGATGGAGATGATTTAATAATTGTACTTTCAAGTGATTCAGTAGGCAACATAATTGTTGATAACAAGGACAATATTGAAAAAGAACTGAGAAAGATGATCACAGGTGATGACACAGGAGCAATAGTTAACTCCTTAATGAAAGGTGTCACTATTTCAGTTTCCATGGTCGACGACTCTCCAATTACTACAACCGCCAAGGAAATTATTGTCACTCTAAGAAAAGATTATGGAGATCCAATTACAATAAGTAAATTTAAAGTTAGAAAAGATTGAACAGAATATGAAGCTTATACAATTGTGAATAAAAAAAGAGAGAATTAGCACGCAAGGGAAGATCATCTGAAGCTATTTCGCTAATTCAAATACCAGGAGAAATTTCAGATAATCATTTGCTTGTTTTAAATTATATACAAACAGAATTGAGAAAGATAATCATAGGTGATAACAAGGAAGCAGCAGATAAGCCTTCAATGGAAGGTGTAAAATTATCTCTTTACTTTACATCAAGAGACATCGAAAAATCAACTCCAGTCCAGAAACAGCTAATTATTTTGTAATAAAAATAACCCATCCAAAAACTACACATAAAGTGACCCTTTTTAGGATATTTCGATATGTAAAAGTTTCAAAAAAAGAATAATTTTCCAAATAAAGGTTCATTATTCATATTTTTATAGTGAGTTAAACTTGCTAATAGGTTCAATATAAAAATATCTAAGATTAATTAATAGTAAGTTAGACCCTGAAATAGTGAATAAATAAAAAAATACTTTTTAAGTAGTAGCAGAAAATCTTGACTTGATTTATTTACTTTGATAATTTAGAAATATAATAAAATGAAGAAGTTTAGAAAACTTTTGAAGTTGTTTTTGTCATACGCTTTTTTTGCATATAAGAAATTTGTCATTTTGCTAAATGAATTTCATGAATAAAATTTTAGTTTATATAAAATAATTGATGCTCTATATTTTTATTTTATAACATTAATAGTTTAATCACTATCCTATTTTTCTATTAAAGAACATATCATAATTTATAGTAGAAATTAAAATATTTGTTTTGATGAAGATCTGTTACAAGTCAACAACATCATCATACAAAGAGACGCAAACTTAATGGCATGCAAATCATTATTATTTTAAAAACAAAGAGATAATGCCTAGTTTTTGACAATTTCAAAAAGATTTAGTAGTAGGACTAATAGTAAATAACTGTATTTTTAAAGTTCTTAAAGGTTTTGCCCAAAAAGTTCCAAAGACTCCTCTTGCTTTTTCCCAAGATTTGGGAAAATATTTATCTAAGAGAGGGCTAGAATTTTTTGCATCAAGATTAGCAATTCTTACAAGAACAAAACTAGAAACTCAAAGGACGTTTTCTTTGTATGGTAATAATTCTAAAATAACAATGTTCTTTTGGAGTTTTTTTGTTCACTTTATTATTTTGTTAGATCTTCACATCAATTTTATAACTTTGTAATTTTATCTTGAGACATACCTTTTTTCAATTTTACAACTTAAAAAACCTTTACTTGCCAAGGTTATTATTTATCCTAAATCTTTTGGTTGTAATTGACTATTTATTTTCATTGAGCTAAACCACTTTAATTAGTTGATTTAATTAGTTTGAAAGAATAAACCTTTTTCATGTTTAAAGAGATTAACTTTGATATCAAAACTAGTATTTTTTTTGAAATAATTCTTGTAAATATAATAGTATAATTTTACTATTAAATTAAAAAAATAGAGAAAAGGATACAAAATGAAAAACAAAATTCTAAAACTTGGTGTAGCAATAACAACCATGTCTTCAATTCTCATTACAGTATCTTGCGGTCAAGAAAATAGGGTGGGGGGGGTTACTAAAGCTCTAGTCAAAACACCTTCTCAAAAAGCTGATGAACTAATTAGAAAAATGGTTAGTAGATCAGTAACTCTTACTAAAAAAATTAATTTAGATCTTGGTTTAGAAGCAAATCAAACCCAAGTCTTAAATGCGATCAAAGGATTGAACAGTTTAACTAATGATGAAAAAAATGCCATTGAACTTGTTACAAAAATAGGTTTAATCACCAAAGATGGTTTAGCAGTAAAAGTTAAATTGCATAACTTAACTAGTAAAATAGTTACTTTCACAGTTAAAAGAGAGTTAACAAGAGCTCAAAAAGCTAATGCTGATATACAGTCAATAAAAACTATATTGAATGCAAAAGATGGAGATGATTTAATAATTGTTTTACCAAGTGATTCAACAGGCAAAATAATTGCTAATAACAAGGATAAAATTACAAAAGAACTAAGAAAAAAGATTACAAAAGATAATGCAGGAGCAATAGTTAACCCCTTAATGAAAGGTGTAACTATTTCAGTGTCTATGCCAACTGACTCTCAAATTACTACAACCGCCAAGGAAATTATCGTCACTCTGAGTAAAGGTGATGGAGCACCAGTTAAAACAAATGTAAAATTTCAAGTTAAAAAAGAGTTAACAAGTATTGAAAAAGATAATAATGATATACAGTCAATAAAACAAGAATTAGAAAAACTAGTTAGAAATGATTTAATAATTGTGCTGCCAAGTGACACAACAGGCAAAATAATTGCTAATAACAAGGATAAAATTACAAAAGAACTAAGAAAAAAGGTTACAAAAGATAATACAGGAGCAATAGTTAACCCCTTAATGAAAGGTGTCACTATTTCAGTTTCCATGGCCACCGACTCTCCAATTACTACAATAGCTCAAGAATTCACTATAGAACTTGCTAAAAGCGATGGAATACCAGTTCAAATAAATAAATTTAAAGTTAAAAGAGATTGAACAATTGTTGAAAAAGCTGCTAATACTAGCATAGATGTAATAAAACAACAATTAGACAAACTAGTTGGAAATGCTTTAATAATTGTTTTGCCAAGTGGCACAACAGGTAATATAATTGCTAATAATCAGGACAAAATTACAAAAGAACTAAGAAAAATGATCACAGGTGATGACACAGGAGCATCTAACCATGATTCAATGAAGGGTGTAACTATTTCAGTGTCTATGCCTACTGACTCTCAAATTACTACAATAGCTCAAGAATTCACTATAGAACTTACTAAAAGCGATGGAACACCAGTTCAAATAAATAAATTTAAAGTTAAAAGAGATTGAACAATTGCTGAAAAAGCTGCTAATACTAGCATAGATTTAATAAAAAAACAATTAGACAAACTAGTTGGAAATGCTTTAATAATTGTTTTGCCAAGTGACACAACAGGTAATATAGTTGCTGATAACAAGGATAGTATTGAAAATGAACTAAGAAAAATGATCACAGGTGATGACACAGGAGCAGCTAACCATGATTCAATGAAGGGTGTAACTATTTCAGTGTCTATGCCTACTGACTCTCAAATTACTACAACCACCAAGGAAATTATCGTCACTCTAAGCAAAGATGTTGTAACACAAGTTAAAACAGATGTAAAATTTCAAGTTAAAAGAGAGTTAACAAGTATTGAAAAAGATAATGATGATATACAGTCAATAAAACAACAATCAGACAAACTAGTTGGAAATGCTTTAATAATTGTTTTACCAAGTGATTCAACAGACAATATAATTGCTAATAACAAGGATAAAATTACAAAAGAACTAAGAAAAAAGGTTACAAAAGATAACGCAGGAGCAATAGTTAACCCCTTAATGAAGGGTGTAACTATTTCAGTGTCCATGGCCACTGACTCTCCAATTACTACAACTGCACAGGAAATTATTGTCACTCTAAGCAAAGGTGACGGAACCCCAATTACAATAAGTAAATTTAAAGTTAGAAAGTTCACAATTGCTGAAACTATTGCTCATAATGCTGATATAACATCAATAAAACAAGAATTAGATAAAGTACCTGGAAATGATTTAACAATTGTGTTACCAAGTGATTCAACAGGTAATGTAATTGCTAATAATGAACAAAAAATTCTAAAAAAACTAAGAAAGATGATCACAGGTGATGACACAGGAGCAATAGTTAACTCCTTAATGAAAGGTGTCACTATTTCAGTTTCCATGGTCACCGACTCTCCAATTAATATAACTGCCAAGGAAATTATTATTACTCTAAGTAAAGGTGATGGAACCCCAATTACAATAAATAATTTTAAAGTTAAAAGAGAATTAACAACTACAGAAGTTAACAATGCTGATATACAGTCAATAAAAACTATATTTGATGCAAAAGATGGAGATGATTTAATAATTGTACTTTCAAGTGATTCAGGAGGCAACATAATTGCTAATAACAAAGATGCCATCGAAAAAGAACTAAGAAAGATGATCACAGGTGATGACACAGGAGCAATAGTTAACCCCTCAATGAAAGGTGTAACTATTTCAGTTTCTATGAGTCCTAATGACTTAATAATTACTACAACCGCCCAAGAAATTATTGTCACTCTAAGTAAAGCTGATGGAACCCCAATTACAATAAATAATTTTAAAGTTAAAAGAGAATTAACAACTACAGAAGTTAACAATGCTGATATACAGTCAATAAAAACTATATTTGATGCAAAAGATGGAGATGATTTAATAATTGTACTGTCAAGTGATTCAGTAGGCAACATAATTGTTGATAACAAGGACAATATTGAAAAAGAACTGAGAAAGATGATCACAGGTGATGACACAGGAGCAATAGTTAACTCCTTAATGAAAGGTGTCACTATTTCAGTTTCCATGGTCACCGACTCTCCAATTAATATAACCGCCAAGGAAATTATTGTCACTCTAAGTAAAGGTGATGGAACCCCAATTACAATAAATAATTTTAAAGTTAGAAAAGATTGAACAGAATATGAAGCTTATACAATTGTGAATAAAAAAAAGAGAGAATTAGCACGCAAGGGAAGATCATCTGAAGCTATTTCGCTAATTCAAATACCAGGAGAAATTTCAGATAATCATTTGCTTGTTTTAAATTATATACAAACAGAATTGAGAAAGATAATCATAGGTGATAACAAGGAAGCAGCAGATAAGCCTTCAATGGAAGGTGTAAAATTATCTCTTTACTTTACATCAAGAGACATCGAAAAATCAACTCCAGTCCCAGAAACAGCTAATTATTTTGTAATAAAAATAACCCATCCAAAAACTACACATAAAGTGACCCTTTTTAGGATATTTCGATATGTAAAAGTTTCAAAAAAAGAATAATTTTCCAAATAAAGGTTCATTATTCATATTTTTATAGTGAGTTAAACTTGCTAATAGGTTCAATATAAAAATATCTAAGATTAATTAATAGTAAGTTAGACCCTGAAATAGTGAATGAATAAAAAAATACTTTTCAAGTAGTAGCAGAAAATCTTGACTGGATTTATTACTTTAATACATGAAAATTGAAAAATAACCTAATTTCTAAAAACTAAAAAAAATAATAAAAATTCTCTAAGAAATAACGCTATCAATAATTTTATGTAAACATCCTTAATTACTATCTCAAAAATGAAATAATCATAGACAGGATGTTTTATTATCAAAAAAGAATGAGGAGTGAGGTAGGTTTAGAAAACAAAAAAACTAAAATGTACACTCTATTAATAAAAAAACCTATTTTTAGATTTTCCTCTTAATTTGTCACTGACCAATTTTGGTTTTTTTCAATTAATGGTTTGTAAAAAAGAACCATTAAAATAATTTTATTATTCTTTGAGAACTCTATTTTTAAGTATCATTTTTATAAGGAGTAAATAATGAAAAGACAAACCCTATATGAACTCATAAAAGCTCATTTTACAAATGATCGTAAACAATTCTTAAGTTTAGCTAAACAAATTGCAACACAATTATCTGATCTAGGCGATAAGTCACTTGCAGCAGCAATAAATAAACTTATTAGAAGTCATAGCAAACTAACTCTCTCTAAAGTTATTGCACAATACCAAGCATTTTAAATGAAAGATCAAAAAAATCCGATCTCTTATTAGATCAAACAAAAAAGAAGTTTGAAAAATACTAAGAGCTTTTAGAAAATGAAAATGATAGTGAATTAAAAATTTCACCAGGTGATTAATTTTATTGTCATTATCTAAGATAAAAAAAATGTCAAATGACAAAAGATGCCTAATCTCAAAAGACAGAATCCTTTTCAACTAATCTTAATACTAAGAGTTTTAAAAGTTGGATTTCTAGAATTGGCTAATGTTTTTAAAATTAAAGCATATCTTTCAACAAGATTTATAAACCGGGGAATTTCTTGTAACTGGAATTCAACGTATTTTTCCAAAGTAATTTTGTTACTCGTTGCTCATTCTCGAAAATACCTTATTAGTGAATAATTTATTTGCATGTTCTTCAAGTAAGGAATTTATTTGTTTTATTTTTTCTGTTTTAAGTTTTGGTCATTCTTGCTTTTCTTTTAGTGCAGCTTAAAAAAATCAAAGAAATGAGATGTTATATTTATAAATGCTTGATCTTGATCTAAGAATTGAGATATTTGTTTGCTAAAGGAAATCTTTATTTTAAAGTAGCCACTATTTAATTTTTTTAAAAAATCATTTACTTGCTTAATTGAAGTGTTTTATTTTTTGTTTAAAGATAGTGCCTCAATTTTGCGACCATAGACTAGGATGTATTTTGATTTATATAGTTGGTAACTTCAAAGTTTAACTGTTTCTACTGAAGTTATTTTATCTAGATTTAAAAGTCCTAAATCTCATATCTTCAATTCATTTTTTTTAGACTTTATTTTATCATTGCAGGATATAACCATAAAAGTTATAGAAGAGATTAGACTAAAATTTCCTAAAGTTAAAAGTGTTTTTTTCATTTTCATTTTATTTTCTATAATTATTATATCTATTTGTAAATATAAGTTCACAAAATAGAAACATGACTAGTGTTCCTTTAGCACTTTTTAAATACAAACTACTGAAGTTTTACTATTTTTTGATAACAAAATCAACAATACAAACATAAAGTTACTTGATATTTTACATGTCGTAAACATAATTATCAATACATTAGTAAAAACATTGTCCTATTTAATTGTTTTGTTAACATCATCATAAAATCTTCAAACATAACCTTTTGATGTTTTTTGCTTTTCTAGGGTTTGGATTATTATAATTTTGAGCAACAAAATTATACTTCTATAAATCTACTGTTTCATTTTGTTCTGTTTTTATTCAAACTAAAGCTTCAATTATATTTTTAAAACCAATTATAGGCTTACCTTCTATACTATATGCCAATAATTTTTCTTCTATGATTCTTATTTATATTTAATAATTTTTCTTGTGCTTCTTTTGAATAGAATATGTTATTTTCTATTTATCTTTCTCTTCTATAAATTCCCATTTATAGCCATAATATATAGGATAATATCCAGAGGGCACACTTAAATGCAACACTAGGAGTAATTATTTTATTTACATTTTCTTCTTCTTTTTTTAATTCTTTTACACAATATGGAATATTACCTTTACAACGAATATCTTCTCCTTTTTTAACCATAACTAAGTACTTTTCAAATTTCCTTGATTTATTTCTTTTTATAGGGTCTAATATTTCAAGTTCTAATTCATCTATTGAAAACATTTTTTACCTTCTTTCTATTCATATTTATTTATATCATTATTTTTTAACTTTCTCTTTTTATTTATACATCTTTATTCATATAATTGATACTTTCATTAAAATTTGATTTTATTAAAGCAACGTAATTATAATTTAGTTAAAATTAGTTAAAAAAACAATAATGTATGACAAATTAATAACTACATTCTTATTTTATGTTTTTTAAAAATATAATTTATTTATGAAAAAAATAGTAGTAAACTTAGTAAGCAGAGTTAAAGTAAAATCATATCAAAAAACAAG
>JASGCC010000205.1:0-23117 GCA_030067915.1 Hydractinia echinata
CTAGTGGAACCACGTGATTTACGTGTAAGGCCCTTATTAGGCTTCTAAAGGCCATATTACAACCTTTAGAAGCCTGTGCACGTAGTTGACGGTGTTCTATGGCCATGGCGCCAAGGAAAACGACTTCAGGCGTCGTAGTCCATTGGGATTGGAAGGACTAGACCGATGGCCACCTGTCTGGGCTCGTGGAACCACGTGATTTACGTGTAAGGCCCTTATTAGGCTTCTAAAGGCCATATTACAACCTTTAGAAGCCTGTGCACGTAGTTGACGGTGTTCTATGGCCATGGCGCCAAGGAAAACGACTTCAGGCGTCGTAGTCCATTGGGATTGGAAGGACTAGACCGATGGCCACCTGTCTGGGCTCGTGGAACCACGTGATTTACGTGTAAGGCCCTTATTAGGCTTCTAAAGGCCATATTACAACCTTTAGAAGCCTGTGCACGTAGTTGACGGTGTTCTATGGCCATGGCGCCAAGGAAAACGACTTCAGGCGTCGTAGTCCATTGGGATTGGAAGGACTAGACCGATGGCCACCTGTCTGGGCTCGTGGAACCACGTGATTTACGTGTAAGGCCCTTATTAGGCTGCAAAAGGCCATATTACAACCTTTAGAAGCCTGTGCACGTAGTTGACGGTGTTCTATGGCCATGGCGCCAAGGAAAAACTTCAGGCGTCGTAGTCCATTGGGATTGGAAGGACTAGACCGATGGCCACCTGTCTGGGCTCGTGGAACCACGTGATTTACGTGTAAGGCCCTTATTAGGCTTCTAAAGGCCATATTACAACCTTTAGAAGCCTGTGCACGTAGTTGACGGTGTTCTATGGCCATGGCGCCAAGGAAAACGACTTCAGGCGTCGTAGTCCATTGGGATTGGAAGGACTAGACCGATGGCCACCTGTCTGGGCTCGTGGAACCACGTGATTTACGTGTAAGGCCCTTATTAGGCTTCTAAAGGCCATATTACAACCTTTAGAAGCCTGTGCACGTAGTTGACGGTGTTCTATGGCCATGGCGCCAAGGAAAACGACTTCAGGCGTCGTAGTCCATTGGGATTGGAAGGACTAGACCGATGGCCACCTGTCTGGGCTCGTGGAACCACGTGATTTACGTGTAAGGCCCTTATTAGGCTTCTAAAGGCCATATTACAACCTTTAGAAGCCTGTGCACGTAGTTGACGGTGTTCTATGGCCATGGCGCCAAGGAAAACGACTTCAGGCGTCGTAGTCCATTGGGATTGGAAGGACTAGACCGATGGCCACCTGTCTGGGCTCGTGGAACCACGTGATTTACGTGTAAGGCCCTTATTAGGCTTCTAAAGGCCATATTACAACCTTTAGAAGCCTGTGCACGTAGTTGACGGTGTTCTATGGCCATGGCGCAAGGAAAACGACTTCAGGCGTCGTAGTCCATTGGGATTGGAAGGACTAGACCGATGGCCACCTGTCTGGGCTCGTGAAACCACGTGATTTACGTGTAAGGCCTTATTAGGCTTCAAAAGGCCATATTACAACCTTTAGAAGCCTGTGCACGTAGTTGACGGTGTTCTATGGCCATGGCGCCAAGGAAAACGACTTCAGGCGTCGTAGTCCATTGGGATTGGAAGGACTAGACCGATGGCCACCTGTCTGGGCTCGTGGAACCACGTGATTTACGTGTAAGGCCCTTATTAGGCTTCTAAAGGCCATATTACAACCTTTAGAAGCCTGTGCACGTAGTTGACGGTGTTCTATGGCCATGGCGCCAAGGAAAACGACTTCAGGCGTCGTAGTCCATTGGGATTGGAAGGACTAGACCGATGGCCACCTGTCTGGGCTCGTGGAACCACGTGATTTACGTGTAAGGCCCTTATTAGGCTCTAAAGGCCATATTACAACCTTTAGAAGCCTGTGCACGTAGTTGACGGTGTTCTATGGCCATGGCGCCAAGGAAAACGACTTCAGGCGTCGTAGTCCATTGGGATTGGAAGGACTAGACCGATGGCCACCTGTCTGGGCTCGTGGAACCACGTGATTTACGTGTAAGGCCCTTATTAGGCTCAAAAGGCCATATTACAACCTTTAGAAGCCTGTGCACGTAGTTGACGGTGTTCTATGGCCATGGCGCCAAGGAAAACGACTTCAGGCGTCGTAGTCCATTGGGATTGGAAGGACTAGACCGATGGCCACCTGTCTGGGCTCGTGGAACCACGTGATTTACGTGTAAGGCCCTTATTAGGCTTCTAAAGGCCATATTACAACCTTTAGAAGCCTGTGCACGTAGTTGACGGTGTTCTATGGCCATGGCGCCAAGGAAAACGACTTCAGGCGTCGTAGTCCATTGGGATTGGAAGGACTAGACCGATGGCCACCTGTCTGGGCTCGTGGAACCACGTGATTTACGTGTAAGGCCCTTATTAGGCTTCTAAAGGCCATATTACAACCTTTAGAAGCCTGTGCACGTAGTTGACGGTGTTCTATGGCCATGGCGCCAAGGAAAACGACTTCAGGCGTCGTAGTCCATTGGGATTGGAAGGACTAGACCGATGGCCACCTGTCTGGGCTCGTGGAACCACGTGATTTACGTGTAAGGCCCTTATTAGGCTTCTAAAGGCCATATTACAACCTTTAGAAGCCTGTGCACGTAGTTGACGGTGTTCTATGGCCATGGCGCCAAGGAAAACGACTTCAGGCGTCGTAGTCCATTGGGATTGGAAGGACTAGACCGATGGCCACCTGTCTGGGCTCGTGGAACCACGTGATTTACGTGTAAGGCCCTTATTAGGCTTCTAAAGGCCATATTACAACCTTTAGAAGCCTGTGCACGTAGTTGACGGTGTTCTATGGCCATGGCGCCAAGGAAAACGACTTCAGGCGTCGTAGTCCATTGGGATTGGAAGGACTAGACCGATGGCCACCTGTCTGGGCTCGTGGAACCACGTGATTTACGTGTAAGGCCCTTATTAGGCTTCTAAAGGCCATATTACAACCTTTAGAAGCCTGTGCACGTAGTTGACGGTGTTCTATGGCCATGGCGCCAAGGAAAACGACTTCAGGCGTCGTAGTCCATTGGGATTGGAAGGACTAGACCGATGGCCACCTGTCTGGGCTCGTGGAACCACGTGATTTACGTGTAAGGCCCTTATTAGGCTTCTAAAGGCCATATTACAACCTTTAGAAGCCTGTGCACGTAGTTGACGGTGTTCTATGGCCATGGCGCCAAGGAAAACGACTTCAGGCGTCGTAGTCCATTGGGATTGGAAGGACTAGACCGATGGCCACCTGTCTGGGCTCGTGGAACCACGTGATTTACGTGTAAGGCCCTTATTAGGCTCTAAAGGCCATATTACAACCTTTAGAAGCCTGTGCACGTAGTTGACGGTGTTCTATGGCCATGGCGCCAAGGAAAACGACTTCAGGCGTCGTAGTCCATTGGGATTGGAAGGACTAGACCGATGGCCACCTGTCTGGGCTCGTGGAACCACGTGATTTACGTGTAAGGCCCTTATTAGGCTTCTAAAGGCCATATTACAACCTTTAGAAGCCTGTGCACGTAGTTGACGGTGTTCTATGGCCATGGCGCCAAGGAAAACGACTTCAGGCGTCGTAGTCCATTGGGATTGGAAGGACTAGACCGATGGCCACCTGTCTGGGCTCGTGGAACCACGTGATTTACGTGTAAGGCCCTTATTAGGCTTCTAAAGGCCATATTACAACCTTTAGAAGCCTGTGCACGTAGTTGACGGTGTTCTATGGCCATGGCGCCAAGGAAAACGACTTCAGGCGTCGTAGTCCATTGGGATTGGAAGGACTAGACCGATGGCCACCTGTCTGGGCTCGTGGAACCACGTGATTTACGTGTAAGGCCCTTATTAGGCTTCTAAAGGCCATATTACAACCTTTAGAAGCCTGTGCACGTAGTTGACGGTGTTCTATGGCCATGGCGCCAAGGAAAACGACTTCAGGCGTCGTAGTCCATTGGGATTGGAAGGACTAGACCGATGGCCACCTGTCTGGGCTCGTGGAACCACGTGATTTACGTGTAAGGCCCTTATTAGGCTTCTAAAGGCCATATTACAACCTTTAGAAGCCTGTGCACGTAGTTGACGGTGTTCTATGGCCATGGCGCCAAGGAAAACGACTTCAGGCGTCGTAGTCCATTGGGATTGGAAGGACTAGACCGATGGCCACCTGTCTGGGCTCGTGGAACCACGTGATTTACGTGTAAGGCCCTTATTAGGCTTCTAAAGGCCATATTACAACCTTTAGAAGCCTGTGCACGTAGTTGACGGTGTTCTATGGCCATGGCGCCAAGGAAAACGACTTCAGGCGTCGTAGTCCATTGGGATTGGAAGGACTAGACCGATGGCCACCTGTCTGGGCTCGTGGAACCACGTGATTTACGTGTAAGGCCCTTATTAGGCTTCTAAAGGCCATATTACAACCTTTAGAAGCCTGTGCACGTAGTTGACGGTGTTCTATGGCCATGGCGCCAAGGAAAACGACTTCAGGCGTCGTAGTCCATTGGGATTGGAAGGACTAGACCGATGGCCACCTGTCTGGGCTCGTGGAACCACGTGATTTACGTGTAAGGCCCTTATTAGGCTTCTAAAGGCCATATTACAACCTTTAGAAGCCTGTGCACGTAGTTGACGGTGTTCTATGGCCATGGCGCCAAGGAAAACGACTTCAGGCGTCGTAGTCCATTGGGATTGGAAGGACTAGACCGATGGCCACCTGTCTGGGCTCGTGGAACCACGTGATTTACGTGTAAGGCCCTTATTAGGCTTCTAAAGGCCATATTACAACCTTTAGAAGCCTGTGCACGTAGTTGACGGTGTTCTATGGCCATGGCGCCAAGGAAAACGACTTCAGGCGTCGTAGTCCATTGGGATTGGAAGGACTAGACCGATGGCCACCTGTCTGGGCTCGTGGAACCACGTGATTTACGTGTAAGGCCCTTATTAGGCTTCTAAAGGCCATATTACAACCTTTAGAAGCCTGTGCACGTAGTTGACGGTGTTCTATGGCCATGGCGCCAAGGAAAACGACTTCAGGCGTCGTAGTCCATTGGGATTGGAAGGACTAGACCGATGGCCACCTGTCTGGGCTCGTGGAACCACGTGATTTACGTGTAAGGCCCTTATTAGGCTTCTAAAGGCCATATTACAACCTTTAGAAGCCTGTGCACGTAGTTGACGGTGTTCTATGGCCATGGCGCCAAGGAAAACGACTTCAGGCGTCGTAGTCCATTGGGATTGGAAGGACTAGACCGATGGCCACCTGTCTGGGCTCGTGGAACCACGTGATTTACGTGTAAGGCCCTTATTAGGCTTCTAAAGGCCATATTACAACCTTTAGAAGCCTGTGCACGTAGTTGACGGTGTTCTATGGCCATGGCGCCAAGGAAAACGACTTCAGGCGTCGTAGTCCATTGGGATTGGAAGGACTAGACCGATGGCCACCTGTCTGGGCTCGTGGAACCACGTGATTTACGTGTAAGGCCCTTATTAGGCTTCTAAAGGCCATATTACAACCTTTAGAAGCCTGTGCACGTAGTTGACGGTGTTCTATGGCCATGGCGCCAAGGAAAACGACTTCAGGCGTCGTAGTCCATTGGGATTGGAAGGACTAGACCGATGGCCACCTGTCTGGGCTCGTGGAACCACGTGATTTACGTGTAAGGCCCTTATTAGGCTTCTAAAGGCCATATTACAACCTTTAGAAGCCTGTGCACGTAGTTGACGGTGTTCTATGGCCATGGCGCCAAGGAAAACGACTTCAGGCGTCGTAGTCCATTGGGATTGGAAGGACTAGACCGATGGCCACCTGTCTGGGCTCGTGGAACCACGTGATTTACGTGTAAGGCCCTTATTAGGCTTCTAAAGGCCATATTACAACCTTTAGAAGCCTGTGCACGTAGTTGACGGTGTTCTATGGCCATGGCGCCAAGGAAAACGACTTCAGGCGTCGTAGTCCATTGGGATTGGAAGGACTAGACCGATGGCCACCTGTCTGGGCTCGTGGAACCACGTGATTTACGTGTAAGGCCCTTATTAGGCTTCTAAAGGCCATATTACAACCTTTAGAAGCCTGTGCACGTAGTTGACGGTGTTCTATGGCCATGGCGCCAAGGAAAACGACTTCAGGCGTCGTAGTCCATTGGGATTGGAAGGACTAGACCGATGGCCACCTGTCTGGGCTCGTGGAACCACGTGATTTACGTGTAAGGCCCTTATTAGGCTTCTAAAGGCCATATTACAACCTTTAGAAGCCTGTGCACGTAGTTGACGGTGTTCTATGGCCATGGCGCCAAGGAAAACGACTTCAGGCGTCGTAGTCCATTGGGATTGGAAGGACTAGACCGATGGCCACCTGTCTGGGCTCGTGGAACCACGTGATTTACGTGTAAGGCCCTTATTAGGCTTCTAAAGGCCATATTACAACCTTTAGAAGCCTGTGCACGTAGTTGACGGTGTTCTATGGCCATGGCGCCAAGGAAAACGACTTCAGGCGTCGTAGTCCATTGGGATTGGAAGGACTAGACCGATGGCCACCTGTCTGGGCTCGTGGAACCACGTGATTTACGTGTAAGGCCCTTATTAGGCTTCTAAAGGCCATATTACAACCTTTAGAAGCCTGTGCACGTAGTTGACGGTGTTCTATGGCCATGGCGCCAAGGAAAACGACTTCAGGCGTCGTAGTCCATTGGGATTGGAAGGACTAGACCGATGGCCACCTGTCTGGGCTCGTGGAACCACGTGATTTACGTGTAAGGCCCTTATTAGGCTTCTAAAGGCCATATTACAACCTTTAGAAGCCTGTGCACGTAGTTGACGGTGTTCTATGGCCATGGCGCCAAGGAAAACGACTTCAGGCGTCGTAGTCCATTGGGATTGGAAGGACTAGACCGATGGCCACCTGTCTGGGCTCGTGGAACCACGTGATTTACGTGTAAGGCCCTTATTAGGCTTCTAAAGGCCATATTACAACCTTTAGAAGCCTGTGCACGTAGTTGACGGTGTTCTATGGCCATGGCGCCAAGGAAAACGACTTCAGGCGTCGTAGTCCATTGGGATTGGAAGGACTAGACCGATGGCCACCTGTCTGGGCTCGTGGAACCACGTGATTTACGTGTAAGGCCCTTATTAGGCTTCTAAAGGCCATATTACAACCTTTAGAAGCCTGTGCACGTAGTTGACGGTGTTCTATGGCCATGGCGCCAAGGAAAACGACTTCAGGCGTCGTAGTCCATTGGGATTGGAAGGACTAGACCGATGGCCACCTGTCTGGGCTCGTGGAACCACGTGATTTACGTGTAAGGCCCTTATTAGGCTTCTAAAGGCCATATTACAACCTTTAGAAGCCTGTGCACGTAGTTGACGGTGTTCTATGGCCATGGCGCCAAGGAAAACGACTTCAGGCGTCGTAGTCCATTGGGATTGGAAGGACTAGACCGATGGCCACCTGTCTGGGCTCGTGGAACCACGTGATTTACGTGTAAGGCCCTTATTAGGCTTCTAAAGGCCATATTACAACCTTTAGAAGCCTGTGCACGTAGTTGACGGTGTTCTATGGCCATGGCGCCAAGGAAAACGACTTCAGGCGTCGTAGTCCATTGGGATTGGAAGGACTAGACCGATGGCCACCTGTCTGGGCTCGTGGAACCACGTGATTTACGTGTAAGGCCCTTATTAGGCTTCTAAAGGCCATATTACAACCTTTAGAAGCCTGTGCACGTAGTTGACGGTGTTCTATGGCCATGGCGCCAAGGAAAACGACTTCAGGCGTCGTAGTCCATTGGGATTGGAAGGACTAGACCGATGGCCACCTGTCTGGGCTCGTGGAACCACGTGATTTACGTGTAAGGCCCTTATTAGGCTTCTAAAGGCCATATTACAACCTTTAGAAGCCTGTGCACGTAGTTGACGGTGTTCTATGGCCATGGCGCCAAGGAAAACGACTTCAGGCGTCGTAGTCCATTGGGATTGGAAGGACTAGACCGATGGCCACCTGTCTGGGCTCGTGGAACCACGTGATTTACGTGTAAGGCCCTTATTAGGCTTCTAAAGGCCATATTACAACCTTTAGAAGCCTGTGCACGTAGTTGACGGTGTTCTATGGCCATGGCGCCAAGGAAAACGACTTCAGGCGTCGTAGTCCATTGGGATTGGAAGGACTAGACCGATGGCCACCTGTCTGGGCTCGTGGAACCACGTGATTTACGTGTAAGGCCCTTATTAGGCTTCTAAAGGCCATATTACAACCTTTAGAAGCCTGTGCACGTAGTTGACGGTGTTCTATGGCCATGGCGCCAAGGAAAACGACTTCAGGCGTCGTAGTCCATTGGGATTGGAAGGACTAGACCGATGGCCACCTGTCTGGGCTCGTGGAACCACGTGATTTACGTGTAAGGCCCTTATTAGGCTTCTAAAGGCCATATTACAACCTTTAGAAGCCTGTGCACGTAGTTGACGGTGTTCTATGGCCATGGCGCCAAGGAAAACGACTTCAGGCGTCGTAGTCCATTGGGATTGGAAGGACTAGACCGATGGCCACCTGTCTGGGCTCGTGGAACCACGTGATTTACGTGTAAGGCCCTTATTAGGCTTCTAAAGGCCATATTACAACCTTTAGAAGCCTGTGCACGTAGTTGACGGTGTTCTATGGCCATGGCGCCAAGGAAAACGACTTCAGGCGTCGTAGTCCATTGGGATTGGAAGGACTAGACCGATGGCCACCTGTCTGGGCTCGTGGAACCACGTGATTTACGTGTAAGGCCCTTATTAGGCTTCTAAAGGCCATATTACAACCTTTAGAAGCCTGTGCACGTAGTTGACGGTGTTCTATGGCCATGGCGCCAAGGAAAACGACTTCAGGCGTCGTAGTCCATTGGGATTGGAAGGACTAGACCGATGGCCACCTGTCTGGGCTCGTGGAACCACGTGATTTACGTGTAAGGCCCTTATTAGGCTTCTAAAGGCCATATTACAACCTTTAGAAGCCTGTGCACGTAGTTGACGGTGTTCTATGGCCATGGCGCCAAGGAAAACGACTTCAGGCGTCGTAGTCCATTGGGATTGGAAGGACTAGACCGATGGCCACCTGTCTGGGCTCGTGGAACCACGTGATTTACGTGTAAGGCCCTTATTAGGCTTCTAAAGGCCATATTACAACCTTTAGAAGCCTGTGCACGTAGTTGACGGTGTTCTATGGCCATGGCGCCAAGGAAAACGACTTCAGGCGTCGTAGTCCATTGGGATTGGAAGGACTAGACCGATGGCCACCTGTCTGGGCTCGTGGAACCACGTGATTTACGTGTAAGGCCCTTATTAGGCTTCTAAAGGCCATATTACAACCTTTAGAAGCCTGTGCACGTAGTTGACGGTGTTCTATGGCCATGGCGCCAAGGAAAACGACTTCAGGCGTCGTAGTCCATTGGGATTGGAAGGACTAGACCGATGGCCACCTGTCTGGGCTCGTGGAACCACGTGATTTACGTGTAAGGCCCTTATTAGGCTTCTAAAGGCCATATTACAACCTTTAGAAGCCTGTGCACGTAGTTGACGGTGTTCTATGGCCATGGCGCCAAGGAAAACGACTTCAGGCGTCGTAGTCCATTGGGATTGGAAGGACTAGACCGATGGCCACCTGTCTGGGCTCGTGGAACCACGTGATTTACGTGTAAGGCCCTTATTAGGCTTCTAAAGGCCATATTACAACCTTTAGAAGCCTGTGCACGTAGTTGACGGTGTTCTATGGCCATGGCGCCAAGGAAAACGACTTCAGGCGTCGTAGTCCATTGGGATTGGAAGGACTAGACCGATGGCCACCTGTCTGGGCTCGTGGAACCACGTGATTTACGTGTAAGGCCCTTATTAGGCTTCTAAAGGCCATATTACAACCTTTAGAAGCCTGTGCACGTAGTTGACGGTGTTCTATGGCCATGGCGCCAAGGAAAACGACTTCAGGCGTCGTAGTCCATTGGGATTGGAAGGACTAGACCGATGGCCACCTGTCTGGGCTCGTGGAACCACGTGATTTACGTGTAAGGCCCTTATTAGGCTTCTAAAGGCCATATTACAACCTTTAGAAGCCTGTGCACGTAGTTGACGGTGTTCTATGGCCATGGCGCCAAGGAAAACGACTTCAGGCGTCGTAGTCCATTGGGATTGGAAGGACTAGACCGATGGCCACCTGTCTGGGCTCGTGGAACCACGTGATTTACGTGTAAGGCCCTTATTAGGCTTCTAAAGGCCATATTACAACCTTTAGAAGCCTGTGCACGTAGTTGACGGTGTTCTATGGCCATGGCGCCAAGGAAAACGACTTCAGGCGTCGTAGTCCATTGGGATTGGAAGGACTAGACCGATGGCCACCTGTCTGGGCTCGTGGAACCACGTGATTTACGTGTAAGGCCCTTATTAGGCTTCTAAAGGCCATATTACAACCTTTAGAAGCCTGTGCACGTAGTTGACGGTGTTCTATGGCCATGGCGCCAAGGAAAACGACTTCAGGCGTCGTAGTCCATTGGGATTGGAAGGACTAGACCGATGGCCACCTGTCTGGGCTCGTGGAACCACGTGATTTACGTGTAAGGCCCTTATTAGGCTTCTAAAGGCCATATTACAACCTTTAGAAGCCTGTGCACGTAGTTGACGGTGTTCTATGGCCATGGCGCCAAGGAAAACGACTTCAGGCGTCGTAGTCCATTGGGATTGGAAGGACTAGACCGATGGCCACCTGTCTGGGCTCGTGGAACCACGTGATTTACGTGTAAGGCCCTTATTAGGCTTCTAAAGGCCATATTACAACCTTTAGAAGCCTGTGCACGTAGTTGACGGTGTTCTATGGCCATGGCGCCAAGGAAAACGACTTCAGGCGTCGTAGTCCATTGGGATTGGAAGGACTAGACCGATGGCCACCTGTCTGGGCTCGTGGAACCACGTGATTTACGTGTAAGGCCCTTATTAGGCTTCTAAAGGCCATATTACAACCTTTAGAAGCCTGTGCACGTAGTTGACGGTGTTCTATGGCCATGGCGCCAAGGAAAACGACTTCAGGCGTCGTAGTCCATTGGGATTGGAAGGACTAGACCGATGGCCACCTGTCTGGGCTCGTGGAACCACGTGATTTACGTGTAAGGCCCTTATTAGGCTTCTAAAGGCCATATTACAACCTTTAGAAGCCTGTGCACGTAGTTGACGGTGTTCTATGGCCATGGCGCCAAGGAAAACGACTTCAGGCGTCGTAGTCCATTGGGATTGGAAGGACTAGACCGATGGCCACCTGTCTGGGCTCGTGGAACCACGTGATTTACGTGTAAGGCCCTTATTAGGCTTCTAAAGGCCATATTACAACCTTTAGAAGCCTGTGCACGTAGTTGACGGTGTTCTATGGCCATGGCGCCAAGGAAAACGACTTCAGGCGTCGTAGTCCATTGGGATTGGAAGGACTAGACCGATGGCCACCTGTCTGGGCTCGTGGAACCACGTGATTTACGTGTAAGGCCCTTATTAGGCTTCTAAAGGCCATATTACAACCTTTAGAAGCCTGTGCACGTAGTTGACGGTGTTCTATGGCCATGGCGCCAAGGAAAACGACTTCAGGCGTCGTAGTCCATTGGGATTGGAAGGACTAGACCGATGGCCACCTGTCTGGGCTCGTGGAACCACGTGATTTACGTGTAAGGCCCTTATTAGGCTTCTAAAGGCCATATTACAACCTTTAGAAGCCTGTGCACGTAGTTGACGGTGTTCTATGGCCATGGCGCCAAGGAAAACGACTTCAGGCGTCGTAGTCCATTGGGATTGGAAGGACTAGACCGATGGCCACCTGTCTGGGCTCGTGGAACCACGTGATTTACGTGTAAGGCCCTTATTAGGCTTCTAAAGGCCATATTACAACCTTTAGAAGCCTGTGCACGTAGTTGACGGTGTTCTATGGCCATGGCGCCAAGGAAAACGACTTCAGGCGTCGTAGTCCATTGGGATTGGAAGGACTAGACCGATGGCCACCTGTCTGGGCTCGTGGAACCACGTGATTTACGTGTAAGGCCCTTATTAGGCTTCTAAAGGCCATATTACAACCTTTAGAAGCCTGTGCACGTAGTTGACGGTGTTCTATGGCCATGGCGCCAAGGAAAACGACTTCAGGCGTCGTAGTCCATTGGGATTGGAAGGACTAGACCGATGGCCACCTGTCTGGGCTCGTGGAACCACGTGATTTACGTGTAAGGCCCTTATTAGGCTTCTAAAGGCCATATTACAACCTTTAGAAGCCTGTGCACGTAGTTGACGGTGTTCTATGGCCATGGCGCCAAGGAAAACGACTTCAGGCGTCGTAGTCCATTGGGATTGGAAGGACTAGACCGATGGCCACCTGTCTGGGCTCGTGGAACCACGTGATTTACGTGTAAGGCCCTTATTAGGCTTCTAAAGGCCATATTACAACCTTTAGAAGCCTGTGCACGTAGTTGACGGTGTTCTATGGCCATGGCGCCAAGGAAAACGACTTCAGGCGTCGTAGTCCATTGGGATTGGAAGGACTAGACCGATGGCCACCTGTCTGGGCTCGTGGAACCACGTGATTTACGTGTAAGGCCCTTATTAGGCTTCTAAAGGCCATATTACAACCTTTAGAAGCCTGTGCACGTAGTTGACGGTGTTCTATGGCCATGGCGCCAAGGAAAACGACTTCAGGCGTCGTAGTCCATTGGGATTGGAAGGACTAGACCGATGGCCACCTGTCTGGGCTCGTGGAACCACGTGATTTACGTGTAAGGCCCTTATTAGGCTTCTAAAGGCCATATTACAACCTTTAGAAGCCTGTGCACGTAGTTGACGGTGTTCTATGGCCATGGCGCCAAGGAAAACGACTTCAGGCGTCGTAGTCCATTGGGATTGGAAGGACTAGACCGATGGCCACCTGTCTGGGCTCGTGGAACCACGTGATTTACGTGTAAGGCCCTTATTAGGCTTCTAAAGGCCATATTACAACCTTTAGAAGCCTGTGCACGTAGTTGACGGTGTTCTATGGCCATGGCGCCAAGGAAAACGACTTCAGGCGTCGTAGTCCATTGGGATTGGAAGGACTAGACCGATGGCCACCTGTCTGGGCTCGTGGAACCACGTGATTTACGTGTAAGGCCCTTATTAGGCTTCTAAAGGCCATATTACAACCTTTAGAAGCCTGTGCACGTAGTTGACGGTGTTCTATGGCCATGGCGCCAAGGAAAACGACTTCAGGCGTCGTAGTCCATTGGGATTGGAAGGACTAGACCGATGGCCACCTGTCTGGGCTCGTGGAACCACGTGATTTACGTGTAAGGCCCTTATTAGGCTTCTAAAGGCCATATTACAACCTTTAGAAGCCTGTGCACGTAGTTGACGGTGTTCTATGGCCATGGCGCCAAGGAAAACGACTTCAGGCGTCGTAGTCCATTGGGATTGGAAGGACTAGACCGATGGCCACCTGTCTGGGCTCGTGGAACCACGTGATTTACGTGTAAGGCCCTTATTAGGCTTCTAAAGGCCATATTACAACCTTTAGAAGCCTGTGCACGTAGTTGACGGTGTTCTATGGCCATGGCGCCAAGGAAAACGACTTCAGGCGTCGTAGTCCATTGGGATTGGAAGGACTAGACCGATGGCCACCTGTCTGGGCTCGTGGAACCACGTGATTTACGTGTAAGGCCCTTATTAGGCTTCTAAAGGCCATATTACAACCTTTAGAAGCCTGTGCACGTAGTTGACGGTGTTCTATGGCCATGGCGCCAAGGAAAACGACTTCAGGCGTCGTAGTCCATTGGGATTGGAAGGACTAGACCGATGGCCACCTGTCTGGGCTCGTGGAACCACGTGATTTACGTGTAAGGCCCTTATTAGGCTTCTAAAGGCCATATTACAACCTTTAGAAGCCTGTGCACGTAGTTGACGGTGTTCTATGGCCATGGCGCCAAGGAAAACGACTTCAGGCGTCGTAGTCCATTGGGATTGGAAGGACTAGACCGATGGCCACCTGTCTGGGCTCGTGGAACCACGTGATTTACGTGTAAGGCCCTTATTAGGCTTCTAAAGGCCATATTACAACCTTTAGAAGCCTGTGCACGTAGTTGACGGTGTTCTATGGCCATGGCGCCAAGGAAAACGACTTCAGGCGTCGTAGTCCATTGGGATTGGAAGGACTAGACCGATGGCCACCTGTCTGGGCTCGTGGAACCACGTGATTTACGTGTAAGGCCCTTATTAGGCTTCTAAAGGCCATATTACAACCTTTAGAAGCCTGTGCACGTAGTTGACGGTGTTCTATGGCCATGGCGCCAAGGAAAACGACTTCAGGCGTCGTAGTCCATTGGGATTGGAAGGACTAGACCGATGGCCACCTGTCTGGGCTCGTGGAACCACGTGATTTACGTGTAAGGCCCTTATTAGGCTCTAAAGGCCATATTACAACCTTTAGAAGCCTGTGCACGTAGTTGACGGTGTTCTATGGCCATGGCGCCAAGGAAAACGACTTCAGGCGTCGTAGTCCATTGGGATTGGAAGGACTAGACCGATGGCCACCTGTCTGGGCTCGTGGAACCACGTGATTTACGTGTAAGGCCCTTATTAGGCTTCTAAAGGCCATATTACAACCTTTAGAAGCCTGTGCACGTAGTTGACGGTGTTCTATGGCCATGGCGCCAAGGAAAACGACTTCAGGCGTCGTAGTCCATTGGGATTGGAAGGACTAGACCGATGGCCACCTGTCTGGGCTCGTGGAACCACGTGATTTACGTGTAAGGCCCTTATTAGGCTTCTAAAGGCCATATTACAACCTTTAGAAGCCTGTGCACGTAGTTGACGGTGTTCTATGGCCATGGCGCCAAGGAAAACGACTTCAGGCGTCGTAGTCCATTGGGATTGGAAGGACTAGACCGATGGCCACCTGTCTGGGCTCGTGGAACCACGTGATTTACGTGTAAGGCCCTTATTAGGCTTCTAAAGGCCATATTACAACCTTTAGAAGCCTGTGCACGTAGTTGACGGTGTTCTATGGCCATGGCGCCAAGGAAAACGACTTCAGGCGTCGTAGTCCATTGGGATTGGAAGGACTAGACCGATGGCCACCTGTCTGGGCTCGTGGAACCACGTGATTTACGTGTAAGGCCCTTATTAGGCTTCTAAAGGCCATATTACAACCTTTAGAAGCCTGTGCACGTAGTTGACGGTGTTCTATGGCCATGGCGCCAAGGAAAACGACTTCAGGCGTCGTAGTCCATTGGGATTGGAAGGACTAGACCGATGGCCACCTGTCTGGGCTCGTGGAACCACGTGATTTACGTGTAAGGCCCTTATTAGGCTTCTAAAGGCCATATTACAACCTTTAGAAGCCTGTGCACGTAGTTGACGGTGTTCTATGGCCATGGCGCCAAGGAAAACGACTTCAGGCGTCGTAGTCCATTGGGATTGGAAGGACTAGACCGATGGCCACCTGTCTGGGCTCGTGGAACCACGTGATTTACGTGTAAGGCCCTTATTAGGCTTCTAAAGGCCATATTACAACCTTTAGAAGCCTGTGCACGTAGTTGACGGTGTTCTATGGCCATGGCGCCAAGGAAAACGACTTCAGGCGTCGTAGTCCATTGGGATTGGAAGGACTAGACCGATGGCCACCTGTCTGGGCTCGTGGAACCACGTGATTTACGTGTAAGGCCCTTATTAGGCTTCTAAAGGCCATATTACAACCTTTAGAAGCCTGTGCACGTAGTTGACGGTGTTCTATGGCCATGGCGCCAAGGAAAACGACTTCAGGCGTCGTAGTCCATTGGGATTGGAAGGACTAGACCGATGGCCACCTGTCTGGGCTCGTGGAACCACGTGATTTACGTGTAAGGCCCTTATTAGGCTTCTAAAGGCCATATTACAACCTTTAGAAGCCTGTGCACGTAGTTGACGGTGTTCTATGGCCATGGCGCCAAGGAAAACGACTTCAGGCGTCGTAGTCCATTGGGATTGGAAGGACTAGACCGATGGCCACCTGTCTGGGCTCGTGGAACCACGTGATTTACGTGTAAGGCCCTTATTAGGCTTCTAAAGGCCATATTACAACCTTTAGAAGCCTGTGCACGTAGTTGACGGTGTTCTATGGCCATGGCGCCAAGGAAAACGACTTCAGGCGTCGTAGTCCATTGGGATTGGAAGGACTAGACCGATGGCCACCTGTCTGGGCTCGTGGAACCACGTGATTTACGTGTAAGGCCCTTATTAGGCTTCTAAAGGCCATATTACAACCTTTAGAAGCCTGTGCACGTAGTTGACGGTGTTCTATGGCCATGGCGCCAAGGAAAACGACTTCAGGCGTCGTAGTCCATTGGGATTGGAAGGACTAGACCGATGGCCACCTGTCTGGGCTCGTGGAACCACGTGATTTACGTGTAAGGCCCTTATTAGGCTTCTAAAGGCCATATTACAACCTTTAGAAGCCTGTGCACGTAGTTGACGGTGTTCTATGGCCATGGCGCCAAGGAAAACGACTTCAGGCGTCGTAGTCCATTGGGATTGGAAGGACTAGACCGATGGCCACCTGTCTGGGCTCGTGGAACCACGTGATTTACGTGTAAGGCCCTTATTAGGCTTCTAAAGGCCATATTACAACCTTTAGAAGCCTGTGCACGTAGTTGACGGTGTTCTATGGCCATGGCGCCAAGGAAAACGACTTCAGGCGTCGTAGTCCATTGGGATTGGAAGGACTAGACCGATGGCCACCTGTCTGGGCTCGTGGAACCACGTGATTTACGTGTAAGGCCCTTATTAGGCTTCTAAAGGCCATATTACAACCTTTAGAAGCCTGTGCACGTAGTTGACGGTGTTCTATGGCCATGGCGCCAAGGAAAACGACTTCAGGCGTCGTAGTCCATTGGGATTGGAAGGACTAGACCGATGGCCACCTGTCTGGGCTCGTGGAACCACGTGATTTACGTGTAAGGCCCTTATTAGGCTTCTAAAGGCCATATTACAACCTTTAGAAGCCTGTGCACGTAGTTGACGGTGTTCTATGGCCATGGCGCCAAGGAAAACGACTTCAGGCGTCGTAGTCCATTGGGATTGGAAGGACTAGACCGATGGCCACCTGTCTGGGCTCGTGGAACCACGTGATTTACGTGTAAGGCCCTTATTAGGCTTCTAAAGGCCATATTACAACCTTTAGAAGCCTGTGCACGTAGTTGACGGTGTTCTATGGCCATGGCGCCAAGGAAAACGACTTCAGGCGTCGTAGTCCATTGGGATTGGAAGGACTAGACCGATGGCCACCTGTCTGGGCTCGTGGAACCACGTGATTTACGTGTAAGGCCCTTATTAGGCTTCTAAAGGCCATATTACAACCTTTAGAAGCCTGTGCACGTAGTTGACGGTGTTCTATGGCCATGGCGCCAAGGAAAACGACTTCAGGCGTCGTAGTCCATTGGGATTGGAAGGACTAGACCGATGGCCACCTGTCTGGGCTCGTGGAACCACGTGATTTACGTGTAAGGCCCTTATTAGGCTTCTAAAGGCCATATTACAACCTTTAGAAGCCTGTGCACGTAGTTGACGGTGTTCTATGGCCATGGCGCCAAGGAAAACGACTTCAGGCGTCGTAGTCCATTGGGATTGGAAGGACTAGACCGATGGCCACCTGTCTGGGCTCGTGGAACCACGTGATTTACGTGTAAGGCCCTTATTAGGCTTCTAAAGGCCATATTACAACCTTTAGAAGCCTGTGCACGTAGTTGACGGTGTTCTATGGCCATGGCGCCAAGGAAAACGACTTCAGGCGTCGTAGTCCATTGGGATTGGAAGGACTAGACCGATGGCCACCTGTCTGGGCTCGTGGAACCACGTGATTTACGTGTAAGGCCCTTATTAGGCTTCTAAAGGCCATATTACAACCTTTAGAAGCCTGTGCACGTAGTTGACGGTGTTCTATGGCCATGGCGCCAAGGAAAACGACTTCAGGCGTCGTAGTCCATTGGGATTGGAAGGACTAGACCGATGGCCACCTGTCTGGGCTCGTGGAACCACGTGATTTACGTGTAAGGCCCTTATTAGGCTTCTAAAGGCCATATTACAACCTTTAGAAGCCTGTGCACGTAGTTGACGGTGTTCTATGGCCATGGCGCCAAGGAAAACGACTTCAGGCGTCGTAGTCCATTGGGATTGGAAGGACTAGACCGATGGCCACCTGTCTGGGCTCGTGGAACCACGTGATTTACGTGTAAGGCCCTTATTAGGCTTCTAAAGGCCATATTACAACCTTTAGAAGCCTGTGCACGTAGTTGACGGTGTTCTATGGCCATGGCGCCAAGGAAAACGACTTCAGGCGTCGTAGTCCATTGGGATTGGAAGGACTAGACCGATGGCCACCTGTCTGGGCTCGTGGAACCACGTGATTTACGTGTAAGGCCCTTATTAGGCTTCTAAAGGCCATATTACAACCTTTAGAAGCCTGTGCACGTAGTTGACGGTGTTCTATGGCCATGGCGCCAAGGAAAACGACTTCAGGCGTCGTAGTCCATTGGGATTGGAAGGACTAGACCGATGGCCACCTGTCTGGGCTCGTGGAACCACGTGATTTACGTGTAAGGCCCTTATTAGGCTTCTAAAGGCCATATTACAACCTTTAGAAGCCTGTGCACGTAGTTGACGGTGTTCTATGGCCATGGCGCCAAGGAAAACGACTTCAGGCGTCGTAGTCCATTGGGATTGGAAGGACTAGACCGATGGCCACCTGTCTGGGCTCGTGGAACCACGTGATTTACGTGTAAGGCCCTTATTAGGCTTCTAAAGGCCATATTACAACCTTTAGAAGCCTGTGCACGTAGTTGACGGTGTTCTATGGCCATGGCGCCAAGGAAAACGACTTCAGGCGTCGTAGTCCATTGGGATTGGAAGGACTAGACCGATGGCCACCTGTCTGGGCTCGTGGAACCACGTGATTTACGTGTAAGGCCCTTATTAGGCTTCTAAAGGCCATATTACAACCTTTAGAAGCCTGTGCACGTAGTTGACGGTGTTCTATGGCCATGGCGCCAAGGAAAACGACTTCAGGCGTCGTAGTCCATTGGGATTGGAAGGACTAGACCGATGGCCACCTGTCTGGGCTCGTGGAACCACGTGATTTACGTGTAAGGCCCTTATTAGGCTTCTAAAGGCCATATTACAACCTTTAGAAGCCTGTGCACGTAGTTGACGGTGTTCTATGGCCATGGCGCCAAGGAAAACGACTTCAGGCGTCGTAGTCCATTGGGATTGGAAGGACTAGACCGATGGCCACCTGTCTGGGCTCGTGGAACCACGTGATTTACGTGTAAGGCCCTTATTAGGCTTCTAAAGGCCATATTACAACCTTTAGAAGCCTGTGCACGTAGTTGACGGTGTTCTATGGCCATGGCGCCAAGGAAAACGACTTCAGGCGTCGTAGTCCATTGGGATTGGAAGGACTAGACCGATGGCCACCTGTCTGGGCTCGTGGAACCACGTGATTTACGTGTAAGGCCCTTATTAGGCTCTAAAGGCCATATTACAACCTTTAGAAGCCTGTGCACGTAGTTGACGGTGTTCTATGGCCATGGCGCCAAGGAAAACGACTTCAGGCGTCGTAGTCCATTGGGATTGGAAGGACTAGACCGATGGCCACCTGTCTGGGCTCGTGGAACCACGTGATTTACGTGTAAGGCCCTTATTAGGCTTCTAAAGGCCATATTACAACCTTTAGAAGCCTGTGCACGTAGTTGACGGTGTTCTATGGCCATGGCGCCAAGGAAAACGACTTCAGGCGTCGTAGTCCATTGGGATTGGAAGGACTAGACCGATGGCCACCTGTCTGGGCTCGTGGAACCACGTGATTTACGTGTAAGGCCCTTATTAGGCTTCTAAAGGCCATATTACAACCTTTAGAAGCCTGTGCACGTAGTTGACGGTGTTCTATGGCCATGGCGCCAAGGAAAACGACTTCAGGCGTCGTAGTCCATTGGGATTGGAAGGACTAGACCGATGGCCACCTGTCTGGGCTCGTGGAACCACGTGATTTACGTGTAAGGCCCTTATTAGGCTTCTAAAGGCCATATTACAACCTTTAGAAGCCTGTGCACGTAGTTGACGGTGTTCTATGGCCATGGCGCCAAGGAAAACGACTTCAGGCGTCGTAGTCCATTGGGATTGGAAGGACTAGACCGATGGCCACCTGTCTGGGCTCGTGGAACCACGTGATTTACGTGTAAGGCCCTTATTAGGCTTCTAAAGGCCATATTACAACCTTTAGAAGCCTGTGCACGTAGTTGACGGTGTTCTATGGCCATGGCGCCAAGGAAAACGACTTCAGGCGTCGTAGTCCATTGGGATTGGAAGGACTAGACCGATGGCCACCTGTCTGGGCTCGTGGAACCACGTGATTTACGTGTAAGGCCCTTATTAGGCTTCTAAAGGCCATATTACAACCTTTAGAAGCCTGTGCACGTAGTTGACGGTGTTCTATGGCCATGGCGCCAAGGAAAACGACTTCAGGCGTCGTAGTCCATTGGGATTGGAAGGACTAGACCGATGGCCACCTGTCTGGGCTCGTGGAACCACGTGATTTACGTGTAAGGCCCTTATTAGGCTTCTAAAGGCCATATTACAACCTTTAGAAGCCTGTGCACGTAGTTGACGGTGTTCTATGGCCATGGCGCCAAGGAAAACGACTTCAGGCGTCGTAGTCCATTGGGATTGGAAGGACTAGACCGATGGCCACCTGTCTGGGCTCGTGGAACCACGTGATTTACGTGTAAGGCCCTTATTAGGCTTCTAAAGGCCATATTACAACCTTTAGAAGCCTGTGCACGTAGTTGACGGTGTTCTATGGCCATGGCGCCAAGGAAAACGACTTCAGGCGTCGTAGTCCATTGGGATTGGAAGGACTAGACCGATGGCCACCTGTCTGGGCTCGTGGAACCACGTGATTTACGTGTAAGGCCCTTATTAGGCTCTAAAGGCCATATTACAACCTTTAGAAGCCTGTGCACGTAGTTGACGGTGTTCTATGGCCATGGCGCCAAGGAAAACGACTTCAGGCGTCGTAGTCCATTGGGATTGGAAGGACTAGACCGATGGCCACCTGTCTGGGCTCGTGGAACCACGTGATTTACGTGTAAGGCCCTTATTAGGCTTCTAAAGGCCATATTACAACCTTTAGAAGCCTGTGCACGTAGTTGACGGTGTTCTATGGCCATGGCGCCAAGGAAAACGACTTCAGGCGTCGTAGTCCATTGGGATTGGAAGGACTAGACCGATGGCCACCTGTCTGGGCTCGTGGAACCACGTGATTTACGTGTAAGGCCCTTATTAGGCTTCTAAAGGCCATATTACAACCTTTAGAAGCCTGTGCACGTAGTTGACGGTGTTCTATGGCCATGGCGCCAAGGAAAACGACTTCAGGCGTCGTAGTCCATTGGGATTGGAAGGACTAGACCGATGGCCACCTGTCTGGGCTCGTGGAACCACGTGATTTACGTGTAAGGCCCTTATTGGCTTCTAAAGGCCATATTACAACCTTTAGAAGCCTGTGCACGTAGTTGACGGTGTTCTATGGCCATGGCGCCAAGGAAAACGACTTCAGGCGTCGTAGTCCATTGGGATTGGAAGGACTAGACCGATGGCCACCTGTCTGGGCTCGTGGAACCACGTGATTTACGTGTAAGGCCCTTATTAGGCTCTAAAGGCCATATTACAACCTTTAGAAGCCTGTGCACGTAGTTGACGGTGTTCTATGGCCATGGCGCCAAGGAAAACGACTTCAGGCGTCGTAGTCCATTGGGATTGGAAGGACTAGACCGATGGCCACCTGTCTGGGCTCGTGGAACCACGTGATTTACGTGTAAGGCCCTTATTAGGCTTCTAAAGGCCATATTACAACCTTTAGAAGCCTGTGCACGTAGTTGACGGTGTTCTATGGCCATGGCGCCAAGGAAAACGACTTCAGGCGTCGTAGTCCATTGGGATTGGAAGGACTAGACCGATGGCCACCTGTCTGGGCTCGTGGAACCACGTGATTTACGTGTAAGGCCCTTATTAGGCTTCTAAAGGCCATATTACAACCTTTAGAAGCCTGTGCACGTAGTTGACGGTGTTCTATGGCCATGGCGCCAAGGAAAACGACTTCAGGCGTCGTAGTCCATTGGGATTGGAAGGACTAGACCGATGGCCACCTGTCTGGGCTCGTGGAACCACGTGATTTACGTGTAAGGCCCTTATTAGGCTTCTAAAGGCCATATTACAACCTTTAGAAGCCTGTGCACGTAGTTGACGGTGTTCTATGGCCATGGCGCCAAGGAAAACAACTTCAGGCGTCGTAGTCCATTGGGATTGGAAGGACTAGACCGATGGCCACCTGTCTGGGCTCGTGGAACCACGTGATTTACGTGTAAGGCCCTTATTAGGCTTCAAAAGGCCATATTACAACCTTTAGAAGCCTGTGCACGTAGTTGACGGTGTTCTATGGCCATGGCGCCAAGGAAAACGACTTCAGGCGTCGTAGTCCATTGGGATTGGAAGGACTAGACCGATGGCCACCTGTCTGGGCTCGTGGAACCACGTGATTTACGTGTAAGGCCTTATTAGGCTGCAAAAGGCCATATTACAACCTTTAGAAGCCTGTGCACGTAGTTGACGGTGTTCTATGGCCATGGCGCCAAGGAAAAACGACTTTCAGGCTCTAGTCCATTGGGATTGGAAGGACTAGACCGATGGCCACCTGTCTGGGCCGTGGAACCACGTGATTTCGTGTAAGGCCTTATTAGGCTCAAAAGGCCATATTACAACCTTTAGAGCCTGTGCACGTAGTTGACGGTGTTCTATGGCATGGCGCCAAGGAAAACGACTTCAGGCGTGTAGTCCATTGGGATTGAAGGACTACCGATGGCCACCTGTCTGGGCTCGTGGAACACGTGATTTACGTGTAGACCTTATTAGGCTGCAAAAGGCCATATTACAACCTTTAGAGCCTGGCACGTAGTTGACGGTGTTCTATGGCATGGCGCAAGGAAACGACTTCAGGCGTCGAGTCCATGGGATTGGAAGGACTAGACCGATGCCACTGTTCTGGGCTCGTGGAACCACGTGATTTACGTGTAGAGACCCTTA
>JASGCC010000205.1:23142-37982 GCA_030067915.1 Hydractinia echinata
TCTAGTCCTTCCAGTCTCAATGTACTACGACGTCTGAAGTCGTTTTCCTTGGCGCCATGGCCATAGAACACCGTCAACTACGTGCACAGGCTTCTAAAGGTTGTAATATGGCCTTTTGCAGCCTAATAAGGGCCTTACACGTAAATCACGTGGTTCACGAGTCCAGGACAGGGGCCATCGGTCTAGTCCTTCCAGTCTCAATGTACTACGACGTCTGAAGTTCGTTTTCCTTGGCGCATGGCCATAGAACACCGTCAACTACGTGCACAGGCTTCTAAAGGTTGTAATATGGCCTTTTGCAGCCTAATAAGGCCTTACACGTAAATCACGTGGTTCACGAGCCCAGACAGTGGCCATCGGTCTAGTCCTTCCAGTCTCAATGTACTACGACGTCTGAAGTCGGTTTTCCTTGGCGCCATGGCCATAGAACACCGTCAACTACGTGCACAGGCTTCTAAAGGTTGTAATATGGCCTTTTGCAGCCTAATAAGGCCTTACACGTAAATCACGTTGGTTCGACGAGCCCAGACAGGTGGCCATCGGTCTAGTCCTTCAGTCTCAATGTACTACGACCTGAAGTCGGTTTCCTTCCGCCATGGCCATAGAACACCGTCAACTACGTGCACAGGCTTCTAAATGTTGTAATATGGCCTTTTGCGCCTAATAAGGGCCTTACCGTAAATCACGTGGTTACACGATCCCAGACAGGTGGCCATCGGTCTAGTCCTTCCACTCTCAATGTACTAACGTCTGAACCGTTTTCCTTGGCGCCATGGCCATAGAACACCGTCAACTACGTGCACAGGATTTAAAGGTTGTAATATGCCTTTTGCAGCCTAATAAGGGCCTTACACGTAAATCACGTGGTTCCGACGAGCCCGGACAAGTGGCCATCGGTCTAGTCCTTCCAGTCTCAATGTACTACGACGTCTGAAGTCGTTTTCCTTGGCGCCATGGCCATAGAAACCGTCAACTACGTGCACAGGCTTCTAAAGGTTGTAATATGGCTTTTGCAGCCTAATAAGGGCCTTACACGTAAATCACGTGGTTCGACGATCCCAGACAGGTGGCCATCGGTCTAGTCCTTCCAATCTCAATGTACTCCGACGTCTGAACCGTTTTCCTTTGCGCCATGGCCATAGAACAACGTCAACTACGTGCACTGCTTCTAAAGGTTGTAATATGGCCTTTTGCAGCCTAATAAGGGCCTTACAGGTAAGTGGCTATCGGTATTGTAATATGCATTTTGCAGCCTCATATGGGCCTGACGTAAATCACGTTGTTCGCGAGCCCAGACTGGTGGCTATCGTCTAGTCCTTCCAGTCTCAATGTACTACGATGTCTGAAGTCGGTTTCCTTGGCGCCATATGGCCATAGAACAACCGTCAACTACGTGCACAGGCTTCTAAAGGTTGAATATGGCCTTTTGCAGCCTAATAAGCCTTACACGTAAATCACGTGGTTCCACGAGCCCAGACAGGTGGCCATTGGTCTAGTCCTTCAAATCTCAATGTACTCCGACGTCTGAACCAGTTTTCCTTTGCGCCATGGCCATAGAACAACGTCAACTACGTGCACTGGCTTATAAAGGTTGTAATATGGCCTTTCGCAGCCTAATAAGGGCCTTACACGTAAATCACGTGGTTCGACGATCCCAGACAGGTGGCCATCGGTCTAGTCCTTCCAATCTCAATGTACTCCAACGTCGAACCCGTTTTCCTTTGCGCCATGGCCATAGAACACGTCAACTACGTGCACAGGCTTCTAAAGGTTGTAATATGGCTTTTGCAGCCTAATAAGGGCCTTACAGTAAGTGGCTATCGGCATTGTAATATGGCATTTTGCAGCCTCATAAGCGCCTGACACGTAAATCACGTTGTTCGCCGAGCCCAGACTGGTGGCTATCGGTCTAGTCCTTCCAGTCTCAATGTACTACGATGTCTGAAGTCGGTTTCCTTGGCGCCATGGCCATAGAACACCGTCCCTTTTGCAGCCTAATAAGGGCCTTACATGTAAATCAAGTGGTTCCACGAGCCCACACAGGTGGCCATTGGTCTAGTCCTTCCAGTCTCAATGTACTACGACGTCTGAAGTCGGTTTCCTTGGCGCCATGGCCATAGAACACCGTCAACTACGTGCACAGGCTTCTAAAGGTTGTAATATGGCCCTTCGCAGCCTAATAAGGGCTTTACACGTAAATCACGTGGTTCGACTATCCCAGACAGGTGGCCATCGGTCTAGTCCTTCCAATCTCAATGTACTACGATGTCTGAAGTCGGTTTCCTTGGCGCCATGGCCATAGAACAATGTCAACTACATGACAGGCTTCTAAAGTTGCAATATGGCCTTTTCCAGCCTAATAAGGGTCTGACAGGTAAATCACGTGGTTCGCCGAGCCCAGACTGGTGGCTATCGGTCTAGTCCTTCCAGTCTCAATGTACTACGATGTCTGAAGTCGATTTCCTTGCGCCAT
This sequence comes from Hydractinia echinata, assembly GCA_030067915.1. Classification (NCBI taxonomy): domain Eukaryota; kingdom Metazoa; phylum Cnidaria; class Hydrozoa; order Anthoathecata; family Hydractiniidae; genus Hydractinia; species Hydractinia echinata. Next base: position 25,616 of record JASGCC010000205.1, read on the forward strand.
GGCCATAGAACACCGTCAACACGTGCACAGGCTTCTAAAGGTTGTAATATGGCCTCTTGCAGCCTGATAAGGGCCATACACGTAAATCACGTGGTTCCACGAGCCCAGACAGGTGGCCATCGGTCTAGTCCTTCCAATCTCAATGTACTCCGACGTTGAACCCGTTTTCCTTGCGCCATGGCCATAGAACAACGTCAACTACGTGCACAGGCTTTTAAAGGTTGTAATATGGCCTTTTGCAGCCTAATAAGGGCCTTACACGTAAATCACGTGGTTCGACGATCCCAGACAGGTGGCCATCGGTCTAGTCCTTCCAATCTCAATGTACTCCGACGTCGAAACCGTTTTCCTTTGCGCCATGGCCATAGAACAACGTCAACTACGTGCAGGCTTCTAAAGGTTGTAATATGGCGTTTTGCACCTAATAAGGGCCTTACAGGTAAGTGGCTATCGGTATTGTAATATGCATTTTGCAGCCTCATAGCGCCTGACACGTAAATCACGTTGTTCGTCGAACCCAGACTGGGCTATCGGTCTAGTCCTTCCAGTCTCAATGTACTACGATGTCTGAAGTCGGTTTCCTTGGCGCCATGGCCATAGAACACCGTCCCTTTTGGCAGCCTAATAAGGGCCTTACATGTAAATCAGTGTTGTTCACGAGCCCACACAGGTGGCCATTGGTCCTAGTCTTCCAGTTTCAATGTACTACGACGTCTGAAGTCGGTTTTCCTTGTCGCCATGGCCATAGAACACCGTCAACTACGTGCACAGGCTTCTAAAGGTTGTAATATGCCTTTTCAGCCTAATAAGGGCCATACACGTAAATCACGTGGTTCACGAGTCCAGACAAGTGGCCATCATCTAGTCCTTCCAGTCTCAATGTACTACGACGTCTGAAGTCGTTTTCCTTGGCGCCATGGCAATAGAACACCGTCAACTACGTGCACAGGTTTCTAAAGGTTGTAATATGGCCTTTAGAAGCCTAATAAGGGCCTTACACGTAAATCACGTGGTTCCACGAGCCCAGACAGGTGGCCATCGGTCTAGTCCTTCCAGTCTCAATGTACTACGACGTCTGAAGTGGTTTTTCCTTGGCGCCATGGCAATAGAACACCGTTACTACGTGCACAGGCTCTAAATGTTGCAATATGCCTTTGAAGCCTAATAAGGGCCTTACTCACGTAAATCACGTGGTTCCACGAGCCCAGACTGGTGGCCATCGGTCTAGTCCTTCCAGTCTCAATGTACTACGACGTCTGAAGTCGGTTTTCCTTGGCGCCATGGCCATAGAACACGTCAACTACGTGCACAGGCTTCTAAATGTTGTAATATGGCCTTTTGCAGCCTAATAAGGGCCTTACACGTAAATCACGTGGTTCGAAAGCCCAGACAGGTGGCTATCGCTCTAGTCCCTCCAGTCTCAATGTACTACGACGTCTGAAGTCGGTTTCCTTGGCACCATGGCCATAGAGCACTGTCAACTACGTGCACAGGCTTCAAAAGGTTGTAATATGGCCTTTTGCAGCCTAATAAGGGCCTTACATGTAAATCACGTGGTTGACGATCCCAGACATGTGGCCATCGGTCTAGTCCTTCCAATCTCAATGTACTCCGACGTCTGAAACCCGTTTTCCTTTGCGCCATGGCCAAAGATCAACGTCAACTACGTGCACAGGCTTCTAAAGGTTGTAATATGGCTTTTTGCAGCCTAATAAGGGCCTTACAGGTAAGTGGCTATCGGTATGTAATATGGTATTTTGCAGCCTCATAGGGCCTGACACGTAAATCACGTTGTTCGCCGAGCCCAGACAGGTGGCTATCGGTTTAGTCCTTCCAGTCTCAATGTACTACGATGTCTGAAGTCGGTTTCCTTGGCGCCATGGCCATAGAACACCGTCAACTACGTGCACAGGCTCTAAAAGTTGCAATATGGCCTTTTGCAGCTTAATAAGGGCCTTACTGGTAAATCACGTGGTTCACCAGCCCAGAATGGTGGCTATCGGTCTAGTTCTTCCAGTCTCAATGTATTACGATGTCTGAAGTCGATTTCATTGCGCCATGGCAATAGACCACCGTCAACTACGTGCACAGGCTTCTAAAGTTCTTAATATGGCCTTTTGCAGCCTAATAAGGGCCTTACACGTAAATCACGTGGTTCCACGAGCCCAGACTGGTGGCCATCGGTCTAGTCCTTCCAGTCTCAAATGTACTACGATGTCTGAAGTCGTTTCTTTGGCGCCATGGCCATAGAACACCGTCAACACTACGTGCACAGGCTTCTAAAGGTTGTAATATGGCCTTTTGCAGCCTAATAAAGGCCTTACACCTAAATCACGTGGTTCCACGAGCCCAAGGCAAGGTGGCTATCGGTCTAGTCCTTCCAGTCTCAATGTACTTACGACGTCTGCAGTCGTTTTCCTTGGCGCTATGGCCATAGAACACCGTCAACTACGTGCGCAGGCTTCTAAAGGTTGGAATATGGCCTTTTGCAGCCTAATAAGCCTTACACGTAAATCACGTGGTTCCACGAACCCAGACAGGTGGCCATTGGTCTAGTCCTTCCAGTCTCAATGTACTACGTTGTCTAAAGTCGTTTTCCTTGGCGCCATGGCCATAGAACACCGTCAAGTGCACAGACTTCTAAAGGTTGTAATATGGCCTTTTGCAGGCTAATAAGGGCCTTACATGTAAATCACGTAGTTCGACGAGCCCAGACAGGTGGCCATTGGTCTAGTCCTTCCAGTCTCAATTTATTACGAGGTCTGAAGTCGTTTCCTTGCGCCATGACCAGAAAACCGTTAACTACGTGCACAGGCTTCTAAAAGTTGTAATATGGCCTTTTGCAGCCTAATAAGGGCCTTACTCGTAAATCACGTGGTTCGACGAGCCCAGACTGGCGGCCATCGGTCTAGTCCTTCCAATCTCAATGTATCCCGACGTCTGAACCCGTTTTTCCTTGGCGCCATGGCCATAGAACACTGTGAACTACATGCACAGGCTTCTAAAGGCTTGTAATATGTCCTTTTGCAGCCTAATAAGGGCCTTACAGGTAAGTGGGTATCGGTATTGTAATATGGCCTTTTCCAGCCTAATAAGGGTCTGACAGGTAAATCACGTGGTTCGCCGAGCCCAGACTGGTGGCTATCGGTCTAGTCCTTCCAGTCTCAATGTACTACGATGTCTGAAGTCGATTTCCTTTGCGCCATGGCCATAGAACACGTCAACTACGTGCACAGGCTTCTAAAGGTTGTAATATGGCCTCTTGCAGCCTGATGAGGGCCATACACGTAAATCACGTGGTTCCACGAGCCCAGACAAGTGTCTATCGTCTAGTCCTTCCAGTCTCAATGTACTACGACGTCTGCAGTCGTTTTCCTTGGCGACATGGCCATAGAACACCGTCAACTACGCGCACAGGCTTCTAAAGGTTGGAATATGGCCTTTTGCAACCTAATAAGCCTTACACGTAAATGACGTGGTTCCACGAACCCAGACAGGTGGCCATTGGTCTAGTCTTTCCAGTCTCAATGTACTACGATGTCTAAAGTCGTTTTCCTTGTCGCCATGGCTAGAGAACACCGTCAACTACGTGCATAGGCTTCTAAAGGTTGTAATATGGCCTTTTCCAGCCTAATAAGGGCCTTACTCGTAAATCACGTGGTTCGACGAGCCCAGACTGGCGGCCATCGGTCTAGTCCTTCCAATCTCAATGTATCCGACGTCTGAACCCGTTTTCCTTGGCGCCATGGCCATAGACACGTGAACTACATGCACAGGCTTCTAAAGGTTGTAATATGTCTTTTGCAGCCTAATAAGGGCCTTACAGGTAAGTGGGTATCGGTATTGTAATATGACCTTTTCCAGCCTAATAAGGGTCTGACAGGTAAATCACGTGGTTCGCCGAGCCCAGACTGGTGGCTATCGTCTAGTCCTTCCAGTCTCAATTACTACGATGTCTGAAGTCGATTTCCTTCGCCATGGCCATAGAACACCGTCAAACCACGTGCACAGGCTTCTAAAGGTTGTAATATGGCCTTGCAGCCTGATGAGGGCATACACGTAAATCACGTGGTTCCACGAGCTCAGACAGGTGGGCATCGGTCTAGTCCTTCCAATCTCAATGTACTTCGACGTCTGAACCGTTTTCATTTGCGCCATGGCCATAGACACGTCAACTACGTGCACAGGCTTCTAAAGGTTGTTATATGGCCTTTTCCAGCTAATAAGGGTCTGACAGGTAAATCACGTGATTCGCCAAGCCCAGAAGGTGGCTATCGGTCTAGTTCTTCCAGTCTCAATGTATTACGATGTCTGAAGTCGATTTCATTTGCGCCATGGCCATAGAACACCGTCAACTACGTGCACAGGCTTCTAAAGATTCTTATATGGCCTTTTGCAGCCTAATAAAGGCCTTACACGTAAATCACGTGGTTCCACGAACCCAGACTGGTGGCCATCGGTCTAGTCCTTCCAGTCTCAATGTACTACGATGTCTGAAGTCGTTTCTTTGGCGCCATGGCCATAGAACACCGTCAACTACGTGCACAGGCTTCTAAAGGTTGTAATATGGCCTTTTGCAGCCTAATAAGGCCTTACACTAAATCACGTGGTTCCACGAGCCCAGGCAAGTGGCTATCGGTCTAGTCCTTCCAGTCTCAATGTATTACGACGTCTGCAGTCGTTTTCCTTGGCGCTATGGCCATAGAACACCGTCAACTACGTGCGCAGACTTCTAAAGGTTGTAATATGGCCTTTTGCAGGCTAATAAGGGCCTTACATGTAAATCACGTAGTTCGACGAGCCCAGACAGGTGGCCATTGGTCTAGTCCTTCCAATCTCAATGTATTACGAGGTCTGAAGTCGGTTTCCTTGGCGCCATGACCAGAAAACACCGTTAACTACGTGCACAGGCTTCTAAAAGTTGTAATATGGCCTTTTGCAGCCTAATAAGGGCCTTACACGTGAATCACGTGGTTCGACGATCCCAGACAGGTAGCCATCGGTCTAGTCCTTCCAATATCAATGTACTCCGACGTCCGAACCCGTTTTCCTTTGCGCCATGGCCAAAGATCAACGTCAACTACGTGCACAGGCTTCTAAAGGTTGTAATATGGCTTTTTGCAGCCTAATAAGGGCCTTACAGGTAAGTGGCTATCGGTATTGTAATATGGTATTTTGCAGCCTCATAGAGGCCTGACACGTAAATCACGTTGTTCGCCGAGCCCAGACAGGTGGCTATCGGTTTAGTCCTTCCAGTCTCAATGTACTACGATGTCTGAAGTCGGTTTCCTTGGCGCCATGGCCATAGAACACCGTCAACTACGTGCACAGGCTTCTAAAAGTTGCAATATGGCCTTTTGCAGCTTAATAAGGGCCTTACACGTAAATCACGTGGTTCCACGAGCCCAGACAAGTGTCTATCGGTCTAGTCCTTCCAGTCTCAATGTACTACGACGTCTGCAGTCGTTTTCCTTGGCGGCATGGCCATAGAACACCGTCAACTACGCGCACAGGCTTCTAAAGGTTGGAATATGGCCTTTTGCAACCTAATAAGCCTTACACGTAAATGACGTGGTTCCACGAACCCAGACAGGTGGCCATTGGTCTAGTCTTTCCAGTCTCAATGTACTACGATGTTTAAAGTCGTTTTCTTTGTCGCCATGGCCAGAGAACACCGTCAACTACGTGCATAGGCTTCTAAAGGTTGTAATATGGCCTTTTGCAGCCTAATAAGGGCCTTACTCGTAAATCACGTGGTTCGACGAGCCCAGACTGGCGGCCATCGGTCTAGTCCTTCCAATCTCAATGTATCCCGACGTCTGAACCGTTTTCCTTAGCGCCATGGCCATAGAACACTGTGAACTACATGCACAGGCTTCTAAATGTTGTAATATGTCCTTTTGCAGCCTAATAAGGGCCGTACAGGTAAGTGGGTATCGGTATTGTAATATGGCTTTTTCCAGCCTAATAAGGGTCTGACAGGTAAATCACGTGGTTCGCCGAGCCCAGACTGGTGGCTATCGGTCTAGTCCTTCCAGTCTCAATGTACTACGATGTCTGAAGTCGATTTCCTTTGCGCCATGGCCATAGAACACCGTCAACCACGTGCACAGGCTTCTAAAGGTTGTAATATGGCCTCTTGCAGCCTGATGAGGGCCATACACGTAAATCACGTGGTTCCACGAGCCCAGACAGGTGGGCATCGGTCTGGTCCTTCAATCTCAATGTACTCCGACGTCTGAACCGTTTTCATTTGCGCCATGGCCATAGACCACCGTCAACTACGTGCACAGGCTTCTAAAGGTTGTTATATGGCCTTTTCCAGCCTAATAAGGGTCTGACAGGTAAATCACGTGGTTCGCCAAGCCCAGAATGGTGGCTATCGGTCTAGTTCTTCCAGTCTCAATGTATTACGATGTCTGAAGTCGATTTCATTTGCGCCATGGCCATAGACCACCGTCAACTACGTGCACAGGCTTCTAAGGGTTCTTATATGGCCTTTTGCAGCCTAATAAGGGCCTTACACGTAAATCACGTGGTTCCACGAGCCCATTCTGGTGGCCATCGGTCTAGTCCTTCCAGTCTCGATGTACTACGATGTCTGAAGTCGTTTCTTTGGCGCCATGGCCATAGAACACCGTCAACTACGTGCACAGGCTTCTAAAGGTTGTAATATGGCCTTTTGCAGCCTAATAAGGGCCTTACACCTAAATCACGTGGTTCCACGAGCTCAGGCAAGTGGCTATTGGTCTAGTCCTTCCAGTCTCAATGTATTACGATGTCTGCAGTCGTTTTCCTTGGCGCTATGGCCATAGAACACCGTCAACTACGTGCGCAGTCTTTTAAAGGTTGGAATATGGCCTTTTGCAGCCTAATAAGCCTTACACGTAAATCACGTGGTTCCACGAACCCAGACAGGTGGCAATTGGTCTAGTCCTTCCAGTCTCAATATACTACGTTGTCTAAAGTCGTTTTCCTTGTCGCCATGGCCATAGAACACCGTCAAGTACGTGCACAGACTTCTAAAGGTTGTAATATGGCCTTTTGCAGGCTAATAAGGGCCTTACATGTAAATCATGTAGTTCGACGAGCGCAGACAGGTGGCCATTGGTCTAGTCCTTCCAATCTCAATGTATTACGAGGTCTGAAGTCGGTTTCCTTGGCGCCATGATAGAAAACACCGTTAACTACGTGCACAGGCTTCTAAAAATTGTAATATGGCCTTTTGCAGCCTCATAAAGGCCTTACACGTAAATCACGTGGTTCGCCGAGCCCAGACTGGTGGCTATCGGTCTAATCCTTCTAGTTTCAATTTACTACGATGTCTGAAGACAGTTTCTTGGCGCCATGGCCATAGAACACCGTCAACTACCTGCACAGGCTTTTAAAAGTTGTAATATGGCCTTTTGCAGCCTAATAATGGCCTTACACGTAAATCACGTGGTTTTACGAGCCTAGACAAGTGGCCATCGGTCTAGTCCTTCCAGTCTCAATGTACTACGACGTTTGAAGTCGTTTTCCTTGGCGCCATGGCCATAAAACACCGTCAACTACGTGCACAGGCTTCTAAAGGTTGTAAGATGGTATTTTGCAGCCTAATAAGGGCCTTACACGTGGATCACGTGGTTCGACGATCCCAGACAGGTGGCCATCGGTCTAGTCCTTCCAATCTCAATGTACTCCGACGTCCGAACCCGTTTTCCTTTGCGCCATGGTAATAGAACAACGTCAACTACGTGCACAGGCTTCTAAAGGTTGTAATATGGCGTTTTGCAGCCTAATAAGGGCCTTACAGGTAAGTGGCTATCGGTATTGTAATATGGCATTTTGCAGCCTCATAAGCGCCTGACACGTAAATCACGTTGTTCGCCGAGCCCAGACCGATGGTTATCGGTCTAGTCCTTCCAGTCTCCATGTACTACGATGTCTGAAGTCGGTTTCCTTGGCGTCATGGCCAGAGAACACCGTCCCTTTTGCAGCCTAATAAGGGCCTTACATGTAAATCAAGTGGTTCCACGAGCCCACACAGGTGGCCATTGGTCTAGTCCTTCCAGTCTCAATGTACTACGACGTCTGAAGTCGGTTTCCTTGGCGCCATGGCCATAGAACAACGTCAACTACGTGCACAGGCTTCTAAAGGTTGTAATATGGCGTTTTGCAGCCTATTAAGGGCCTTACAGGTAAGTGGGTATCGGTATTGTAATATGGCATTTTGCAGCCTCATAAGGGCCTGACACGTAAATCACGTTGTTCGCCGAGCCCATACTGGTGGCTATCGGTCTAGTCCTTCCAGTCTCAATGTACTACGATGTCTGAAGTCGGTTTTCTTGGCGCCATGGCCATAGAACACCGTCAACTACGTCCACAGGCTTCTAAAGGTTGTAATATAGTCTTTTGCAGCCTAATAAGGGCCTTACACGTAAATCACGTGGTTCCACGAGCCCAGGCAAGCGGCTATCGGTCTAGTCCTTCCAGTCTTAATGTACTACGACGTCTGCAGTCGTTTTTACTTGGCGCCATGGCCATAGAACACCGTCAACTACGTGCACAGGCTTCTAAAGGTTGGAATATGGCCTTTTGCAGCCTAATAAGCGTTACACCTAAATCACGTGGTTCCACGAGCCCAGACAGGTGGCCATTGGTCTAGTCCTTCCAGTCTTAATGTACTACGTTGTCTAAAGTGGCTTTCATTGTCGCCATGACCATAGAACACCGTCAAGTACGTGCACAGACTTCTAAAGGTTGTAATACGGCCTTTTGCAGGCTAATAAGGGCCTTACATGTAAATCACGTAGTACGACGAGCCCAGACAGGTGGCCATCGGTCTAGTCCTTCCAATCTCAATGTACTACGAGGTCTGAAGTCGGTTTCCTTGGCGCCATGACCAGAAAACACCGTTAACTACGTTCACAGGCTTCTAAAGGTTGTAATATGGCATTTTGCAGCCTCATAAAGGTCTTACACGTAAATCACGTGGTTCGCCGAGCCCAGACTGGTGGCTATCGATCTAGTCCTTCTAGTCTCAATGTACTACGATGTCTGAAGTCAGTTTCCTTGGCGCCATGGCCATAGAACACCGTCAACTACGTGCACGGGCTTCAGAGTTTGTAATATGGCCTTTTGCAGCTTAATAAGGGCCTTACACGTAAATCACGTAGTTCGACGAGCCCAGACAGGTGGCCATCGGTCTAGTCCTTCCAGTCTCAAAGTTATACGACGTCTGAAGTCGTTTTCCTTGTCGCCAGGGCCATAGAACACCGTAAACTACGTGCACAGGCTCCTAAAGGTTGTATTATCCGTTTTGCGGCCTAATAAGGGTCTTACACGTAAATCACGTGGTTCGACGAGCCTAGATTGGTGGCCATTGGTCTAGTTCTTCCAATCTCAATGTACTCCGACGTCTGAACCCGTTTTCCTTGGCCGCATGGCCATAGAACACCGTCAACTACGTGCACAGGCTTCTAAAGGTTGTAATTTGGCCTTTTGCAGCCGAATAAGGGCCTTACAGGTAAGTGGCTATCGGTATTGTAATATAACCTTTTCCAGCCTAGTAAGGGCCTTACACGTAAATCACGTGGTTCGAAGAGCCCAGACAGGTGGCTATCGCCTAGTCCCTCCAGTCTCAATGTACTACGACGTCTGAAGTCGGTTTCCTTGGCCCCATTGCCATAGAACACTGTCAACTACGTTCACAGGCATCAAAAGGTTGTAATATGGCCTTTTGCAGCCTAATAAGGGCCTTACATGTAAATCACGTGGTTCGACGATCCCAGAAAGGTGGCCAACGGTCTAGTTCTTCCAGTCTCAATGTTATACGACGTCTGAAGTCGTTTTCATTGGCGCCATGGCCATAGAACACCGTCAACTACGTGCACAGGCTTCTAAAGGTTGTAATATGGCCTTTTGCAGCCTAATAAGGGCCTTACACGTAAATCACGTGGTTCCATGAGCCCGGACAGGTGGCCATCTGTCTAGTCCTTCCAGTCTCAATGTACTACGACGTCTCAAGTCGTTTTCCTTGGCGCCATGGCCAGAGAACACCGTCAACTACGTGCACAGGCTTCTAAATGTTGTAATATTGCCTTTTGCAGCCTAATAAGCCTTACACGTAAATCACGTGGTTCCACGAGCCCAGACAGGTGGCCATTGGTCTAGTCCTTCCAGTCTCAATGTACTACGTTGTCTAAAGTCGTTTTCCTTGTCGCCATGGCCATAGAACACCGTCAAGTACGTGCACAGACTTCTAAAGGTTGTAATATGGCCTTTTGCAGGCTAATAAGGGCCTTACATGTAAATCACGTAGTTCGACGAACCCAGACAGGTGGCCATCGGTCTAGCCCTTCCAATCTCAATGTACTACGAGGTCTGAAGTCGGTTTCCTTGGCGCCATGACCAGAAAACACCGTTAACTACGTGCACAGGCTTCTAAAAGTTGTAATATGGCCTTTTACAGCCTCATGAAGGCCTTACACGTAAGTCACGTGATTCGCCGAGCCCAGACTGGTGGCTATCAGTCTAGTCCTTCCAGTCTCAATGTACTACGATGTCTGAAGTCGTTTCTTTGGCGCCATGGCCATAGAACACCGTCAACTACGTGCACAGGCTTCTAAAGGTTGTAATATGGCCTTTTGCAGCCTAATAAGGCCTTACACGTAAATCACGTGGTTCCACGAGCCCAGGCAAGTGGCTATCGGTCTAGTCCTTCCAGTCTCAATGTACTACGATGTCTGAAGTCGGTTTTCTTGGCGCCATGGCCATAGAACACCGTCAACTACGTCCACAGGCTTCTAAAGGTTGTAATATGGTCTTTTGCAGCCTAATAAGCGTTACACCTAAATCACGTGGTTCCACGAGCCCAGAGAGGTGGCCATTGGTCTAGTCCTTCCAGTCTTAATGTACTACGTTGTCTAAAGTGGTTTTCCTTGTCGCCATGGCCATAGAACACCGTCAACTACGTCCACAGGCTTCTAAAGGTTGTAATATGGCCCTTTGCAGCCTAATAAGGGCCTTACACGTAAATCACGTGGTTCCATCAACCCGGACAGGTGGCCATCTGTCTAGTCCTTCCAGTCTCAATGTACTACGACGTCTGAAGTCGTTTTCCTTGGCGCCATGGCCAGAGAACACCGTCAACTACGTGCACAGGCTTCTAAAGGTTGTAATATGGCCTTTTGCAGCCTAATAAGCCTTACACGTAAATCACGTGGTTCCGCGAACCCAGACAGGTGGCCATTGGTCTAGTCCTTCCAGTCTCAATGTACTACGTTGTCTAAAGTCGTTTTCCTTGTCGCCATGGCCATAGAACACCGTCCAGTACGTGCACAGACTTCTAAAGGTTGTAATATGGCCTTTTGCAGGCTAATAAGGGCCTTACATGTAAATCACGTAGTTCGACGAGCCCAGACAGGTGGCCATCGGTCTAGTCCTTCCAATCTCAATGTACTACGAGGTCTGAAGTCGGTTTCCTTGGCGCCATGACCAGAAAACACCGTTAACTACGTGCACAGGCTTCTAAAAGTTGTAATATGGCATTTTGCAGCCTCATAAAGGCCTTACACGTAAATCACGTGGTTCGCCGAGCCCAGACTGGTGGCTATCGGTCTAGTCCTTCTAGTCTCAATGTACTACGATGTCTGAAGTCAGTTTCCTTGGCGCCATGGCCATAGAACACCGTCAACTACCTGCACAGGCTTTTAAAAGTTGTAATATGGCCTTTTGCAGCCTAATAATGGCCTTACACGTAAATCACGTGGTTCTACGAGCCTAGACAAGTGGCCATCGGTCTAGTCCTTCCAGTCTCAATGTAATACGACGTTGAAGTCGTTTTCCTTGGCGCCATGGCCATAAAACACCGTCAACTACGTGCACAGGCTTCTAAAGGTTGTAAGATGGTATTTTGCAGCCTAATAAGGGCCTTACATGTAAATCAAGTGGTTTCACGAGCCCACACAGGTGGCCATCGGTCTAGTCCTTCCAGTCTCAATGTACTACGACGTCTGAAGTCGGTTTCCGTGGCGCCATGGCCATAGAACACCGTCAACTACGTGCACAGGCTTCTAAAGGTTGTAATATGGCCTTTTGCAGCCTAATAAGGGCCTTACACGTAAATCACGTGGTTCGACGATCCCAGACAGGTGGCCATCGGTCTAGTCCTTCCAATCTCAATGTACTACGACGTCTGAAGTCGGTTTCCGTGGCGCCATGGCCATAGAACAACGTCAACTACGTGCACAGGCTTCTAAAGGTTGTAATATGGCGTTTTGCAGCCTAATAAGGGCCTTACAGGTAAGTAGATATCGGTATTGTAATATGGCATTTTGCAGTGCCAGCCTCATAAGCGCCTGACACGTAAATCACGTTGTTCAGC